>JAJIRX010001069.1:0-10440 GCA_023853785.1 Psilocybe azurescens | reverse complement strand
TCTGGGTGAGACATTGAGATAGTGATAAAATTTTATCTTACAGACCTCATATAATGCGCCGCATCGCCCGACAGCCACTCAGTGTAAACCCGCATTACTTTAGCTGAATCGTATAAACGGAAAGGCTTGTACTGCATATGATCCTGGAGAAGTGGGCTACTGACGAGCTTGCATACATTCCACCGAATCTCTATAATATAAAACGACTGCTGCTTTGGTCGGATACGCTGGACTTATTGACCGACTTTTCCATGCGGGACCACTAGGCAGAATTTCTGCCCGATTCTTGAGATCTTTTGCCATGGAGAACGAAAGGAACATTTTCTTTACCTGTAAAATCGGACATTAGCGTGTGGTCTGAGTCTGAGGCACCGGAGACCTTACCAGCTGTAATTTAATATATTCATCTATGGCCTTCATACTCATGGAGGAGCGTAGGAGAAAAAGTGCGTGCTCCCATTCATCCCTTGAAGAAAAAGGGTAATAAAGGTTTGTGATCCGTTGGTTTGCATATTTGTCTTTGTCGAACTTCTCCATAAAAGTGGCATCTCTGCCGTACTGCTTGGAGGCCCCAGGATACTCCACTTTGAAGTATGGGCTAGAGGACTCGGGCAATATTTCGTGGACATCCATATCATTTGAATGATCATTACGGTGGTCGACGTCCATAGAGTTATCTTCAGGTGAGAAGTCTGCTGCGACTACTGAATGAATAGGATTGTCTGTTTCAAGGCCCGTATCCTGCACAATTGCTTGCGCTTCCGAGGCACTAACTCCAGATCGAAAGTGAATAACATTTTCATAGGCATGACGACAACGAGACTTTGGCTGATTCATGTGGCTTAAAAGCCTTGATTCATTCTCGAATGGGGCAGAGCAGCGAGGACAAAGCATCTTGTCAACTAGCATTGCGGTAGCAGAAATGTTTTTGATGATGTGGATGAGGGAAACGCGCTTCCTGCTGCATTACAATTATGTTTGGATATAGATGTTACACGTGTGATCCTCGTTCTTCTGAAAGTGGAACGCATCCAACGTGGTGTAATGCGAGAAGCACACAAGCCTGGGACATGAATTTTTAGGTCGGTGAAATGTAAACTACAAGAAGAGACTCCTAGAAGAAGCAACTTGGTCGGCGTGTTTTTCTGCCTGGGGAATTGACACAACAAAATTGTGTTGGGCAGAATGATGACTTTCGATGTTCGCATGTATTCCATCTGGTGCCTCTATCCTGGCACATTTTCCTCAACTGTATTCTTTAAAAGCTACCCATACGATGTCAGTATATTCGATATTGGTCAAGGAAAATAAACATACCATTTCGCAAAGATTTGTCCATAGATCGTACCTGTCGATTAACCCACTTTGAATGGGTTGTAACCGAACTTGTAATATCATTTTGCACGTCTTGTATTGAAGCCCTTATCACCTCCTTCGCAGTTGCGGCATTCTTACAAGACATAATTAGTATAAACCAGTCATCGAAGTTGGAGAACTAGAATTTCATACCTGGACCGCCTTCTCCTTCTCTTCTACTGCCTTTATCCCTGGATGCTTCAATCTGATTTTGCAGTTCACCATTTGTGGTTGACAGACTATCGTGTAGATCGGACTGTCGCTCATACATCGATTTCAATAGCTCTCTGACCTCCGCATTACCGCATTGCAAGTTACTAATGGATTCCTTCAGAGAGTCGCCACGCTTTTGCATGAATTCGCCAAGTAGTCCCGAAACATGTTGGAGCAGGTCGTTCTTGGCTTTATCGTCCTTCCGCTCGTTGACGAGCATCTGAGCCAACAAGACATTCTGACGTTGAAGATGTAGTAATTCCTCGCGTGGTCATAGTTTCTCCCAATGTCTGCAGCCCACAGCGCGCCTCATTGCTGAGATAGTCTTGGACGTCGCGGAGGATTGAGTCCAAAGGGAGGACAAAATTGTCGCCGATTGTTCCAATATTTCGAGCTAAGCCAGCTGATATGGCTTTGCCGGAATGTTGTTCACAATCTGCCACCGTTTTCCCTGACAGGAAGATACGTCAGAATTGAAGGACGAATACGCCTTCTCGAGTTGCTCTTTGAGACCGGATAGCGCACGGTCACCGACTGCTTCACATTTCTCGATTTGTTGGAATAGATCCTGGGCACCTTTGAAATGGGCATTCACCCTTACCACCTGACTGTATATCGTCTGTTTTTGTGAAGAATGGAAATTTGTTGTGTCATCTTTGAGGCTGTTTCTCAGTGTCTTCATAAGTTGACCTAACTCTGCCAGCTTCTTGCGAGTGCATCTGCGAAGGTGTGAATAAGTTCTTCATTCTCCCAAACAATTTATCTGTTTGAAACTAAGACTTTATTTTTGCGATCTACAAAAAATTAAGAGCGACTTCATCAAACAGGACGGTTCTACTCACCTAACTTCTTGAAGACATTTCCAAGATCATGCAGGCTTTCTTCTGTTACATTTTTTAGCCCTATTGCCACGCCATTGATCGTCGCCTCCGTCTCTTGATGAGCTTTGCAAATGATGACTTCCTTTTCATATTCAGTGACACATAGGAGATCAGCTTCAAGCTGGCATAAGACATTCTCGGTCTGTTTAAGAATAATTCTGGTCTCGTCCAATTCTTCTTCTCTGGACTTGAGTAGGGCTATACTCTGGTCATACTCGTCGCGGACGGCTCCCATCTGGTTCCCGATGACCGTTACTTGTTTCTTTGCTTCCACCAATTCTGCTTCCCTCAGTTCTGATTCGGCAACGCTGCTTGCAGTGTTCCTCGGAAAACCATATGCCGTTTTTCTCGCGAGCAGCAAGGAGATCAGCTTCGAGCTGTTCGATCTCAATGATGTGATCCTTCAGAAGCGAATTGCACATCATGCGTTGATTAATCTCAGGTTTCTTCCAGATGGATTTTGCGCAGAGGGCGTATTCAAGTGTGGAGAGCGCTTTCTTTGATATTAAGGCTAGCTGGAGATATTGTGGCAATGATGCAGGTCTTTGTCCTCTCAGAGAGTCTTGCAGAAGCCTGGTCAGTTTCGATTCACTGGGTAGATAGGGTACCAATAAGCATATCGTCAGAATACAATGCAACCATTGGTGTGTGACTCACCGGTAGGGTACAGTTCTTGCCTTCCTTTGGGCCGTCGATATCTACAATGACTGTTTGTTCTCCGTCTATTTCTCGTTGAGACCGGAACTCAGTAGCGCAATACGATTTGAATGCGTCTCTGCATCTCGATCTCCTTGTTGTTTCCCCGAATATTCCAACGGGGGCCTATGTATCTGAAGCAATTCTCTGTAAAGAGGAAGAAGGCAGTCAGGACATGATAGATCATGGCCACTGTAGTTGTTGAGGTGGAGGCATCAGGTTGAGATTGTTGTTAATTCTTGTGCGAGTGGAGACCGGACAGCAGTCATGTCGAAATCGGGTCCCGAAGCTCTTTGTTGTAGAGTTTGATATAGGATATTATCGCTATACAGTCCGTATATACTTTTTCGAGCTCATGAAACAGAAATAATGACACGGGGAATGATTCCTACCGTGAGAGCAGGGTCATCCACTGAGGTGGGGACCAAATCGCCTTGCATAATAAACCTGTGGGGAAAGTTCAACGGGTGACGATATCAGACAATGTATAACATATGTTTTTCCTGTTCCTGTTTACCCGTACGCAAATATGGTAGAATTATATCCTTCAATAATCTCCTTTACCAAAGGTGCAATAACGTCGTGAAATATCATGCTTTGATTAGCTTCTGGACCAAAATCGATATCATAAGGAAATGTTTGTGGGTGCTCGGGTGTGCATTCCCGGACTTGAATTTGGTTTTAATATCTGGACGGTCAGTTCTTTTGCCTTCCCTTTGGGCCATCGAGTATCTACAATAAATGTCTATTTTTGTCTATTTCTCGTTCAGATCGAGCTCAGTAGCGCAATGTGACTTGAATGTGTGTCTCCGTGTCTTGATTTCCTTGTTGTTTCCCAGATGTTCCAGCAGAGTCCTGTGTGTCCGAAGCGACTCCCTGTGAAGAAAAGATGGCGGCCGGGACAGATCTTGACCGCTGTAGTTGTTGAGGTGGAAGCATAAGGTCGAGAGTTAATTGATAGCGCTGATTCTGTACAAATGGAGACTGGACAACGAGCTTCCGAAAATGACACGAATTCATCAAATAATGCACCGAGCATCACGTATAGAGAAAAGTGATGTCGCATATTTAAGAAAAAACGGTGAGTCGTTCGAGATGCTTCTCAACCACCACCTTCAAGTCGGGTCGCTTCAACGGTGTGACCTTGTGGCGGTTCGGAGCTCTTGGGACCTGCTACTGTATGTCAGTGCTTATTCAACGTATATTCTTCACTAACCGTGTCTTTGTAGCTCTTTACGCTATGCAACTCTCGATTCAATTCCACAAACACTACTTCCCCGCACAGCGAACGCGAATGCATATCGTTGATCTCATCGCAAAGTGGGCCCTGAATATCGTCGACGACATCGAGAAGGCAGCGCAGAAGAACCGCAAGGTTGCTGCCGATGTAATGGAGGGGGGTGTATTGTCATAACGTGAGTCTCCTGTGTCCGTTTCTTTGTCCTTCAGCGCTAATTCCGGCTCATAGTTCGATTTTTCACAAGTCCACAAAGGTTTCCAGCAACGATTCACATAATGTTGATCACTATACGCTGCGCGTCTTTCGACTCGACCAGCTACTACGTTGGTGGCGCTCATCTCTTCAAGACAAAGTGGCAACCTTTCAAAGCCGACAGTTAGACGGGCAATCATCGGAAGTATAGGAGAGAAAAAAACCTATCTTGAATAGCTGGGTGCACATTATGGAGATCAACGTGTAGAACAAACAGGTGGCAGAGTGATTTGGAAGCAATTTTTGTAACTTGTATATATATATTGTGCATTTTCTTGTACACAGTCCATCGTTTTGAAGATTTGTAGTCACTGTATATTAGGCACATCCAATAAATAAGTGATTAACAAAAATGAGGGACTCACAATACCAGTGAGCAAATTTACTCGTTCAATGACTTTGCAAACATTTCCAACATCCAAAACGATAGGTAAGTGGGAGTGTCACGAACATGAAAATAGATAATTGACCTTTAATCGCAAGATGTGACCTGATAGTTTGCTCGCATGAGGAATAGTTTCCACAGCCCACGCCCCAATACATTACCATAGGACCAGGAGGCTCGGCATCGAATGATTGGAGGTACATGGGTTTGCTATGCTCAAGAGGCTCACAATGTTAAACCTTGAAACATAGGCCACTACGCAGAGCAAGAAGAATTCAACATTAATCTATGGACAAACAAAATAATATGATAAGCAAGACGGAGTAAATGGCCTTGGCAACAACAGACAGCGACAGACAATTTCGAAGACGAGAGGTGAACAAGATTACAAGGAAGATAGACGAAAAAGTCGGTCGGGAGATGGAACAAGATGCATGTCGGTCCTTGTGTACATGCAAAGATGTCCAGTCTATCCAGGCACTTGCACAGGCAGATGTTTTCGATAAAAAGCTTGGCGCGCTTTGCATTGTTAGTGATAAGTTGCCTGTACAGCTTATTCCCTCTGAGCTTTCTTTTCCATTCAGTGATGGTGTAAGGTTGAGCACCCTTGTAAATGTCTTGCAAACAAAAAAATTGTTCATTGTGTTCAGTCTATCCCGGACAGTTGTATGCGTTATATGAGGACCAAATGGCAGCTGGAGGAAACCAGGATTTGACAGTGATTTGCTCCGGCAGATCTGTTCAGACATGTTAGTGGGAAACCATTTGGTTGTAATGGTAATTTACCAGTATACATAGAATATGTTCCGCATATTGCTGCCAGCTCGTTTGCAGTTAGCTCGTTGTCACAATATGAGTATCCATTAGAAACAGCAGTAGACACGAATCCGATCTGGTATTGCGTAATTTTGACAGAGGGTCCCTGCAGTGTTGTGTCGAGGCTCGTGTATTGCCTAGCAATCCGAGAAATTATCCCCCATCAACAGTGCTGCACGGCCGTGAGGCTGGCTGACGACTTCTTTGCACCGCGACATGGCAGCCTCAAAGTCCTCGAGAGTAAAAATGTAACCTGCTTTGCGAAAGGATGTGGGTGCGTAAGGCTCTTTACAGTGAAAACACATGCTCTCACTTCCAAGGGCACCAGAGTGTGGAATGGGATACATTCTCGCAGGAGACAACGAGAGACAGTCTGTATGGTATGTGCCGAATGAGATAAAATTAGACAACATACATACAGAGTGATCTCAGGGGACTGCACTCCGAGCATCCAGTCTGATGCTATTGTCTGAGGCTTACTGAACACAAATAAATTATCGGATGGCCTATCGATAAGATTGAAATCTTGCAAATGACTGAGGGACAGATGATTTGTGTCGTTAAGATCCCAGAGCTCCGTCGGTATTTGTGAATCAATTTTTGCCACCATGGCAGAAAAAATCTCTGTATAGCTGCACGGTCGGCCTGTCCCAATTCCTCATCTTTGCCACCTTGCAGGAATCCAAAGCCCCGAGATACTCTGTGCCAATCATATGTCGACGCTTGTGTCATACCTGACAGTGGACAGTGGCGGTACATATCCATACCCATATTTCAGGGATAGGATAGCGTCTTGCGGTTTCTGACCAGTTTCCCTCATGGATGGCAATAGCTCGGGCGTCTTCGTCTTCTGTAACGGCGCAGAAGGTTTTATACGAGCATGGCAGTCTCTGTCGTAGTTTTCGTCACTGTTCCAATCATCATCTTTATAATCCACATACACAGGAAACTGAGTGAAGGAAGTAGACGGCATTTGGCAAGGTGAATAGAGAACATCGCCATCGTCATAGTCAGCAAGGTTGGGATTGCCGTAATCGATATCATCATCCATGTTGCCACCCTCAGCTAACTCAAGCGGCGGTGTGAAGTCCCTACAAAGATCCCATTCGTTGTTGAGAGCGTCGTAAACCCTGTGAGATTTGGTATAACAGCCATGTACGGCCTGCTGGTTGGCGCTGTTGACACGGACTCGCATGTAAAGCTTTTTCCTCTAGAAGAACGAATTGTCTTCCATTTGTACATTGTGGTATCAACGAGGAGGACGAGCACCCTGTTCCAGCAAAATTTGACAAGTAGAAGGATCCTCCAAAGCCAAGATCTCGGCATTGCGTTTTGTTCTTTTGTCGAAAAATGTTTTCCAGTCCTGGTATAGTGCGCCCTTCTCCTCTTCATTTAACCACCCAATCATGTTATGCATGGGCAAATTGGAGGCAACACGAGCAGCCTCTTCTTCTTTTGATGTATGCTCAGCAATCAAGAGCTCAAGCTTGTCTTGAGCCAACAACGGATCCTGGAAAGGTCTATCGCCATGGTTAGCTTCATGCACGAACTTGTGGCTCACGTATTGAAAAACAAAGGACGTCGTGTATTTGATATCCAGTAAGTGCATGCTAATATCTTGGGGACTCTCTTTCTGCCAGAGGTAAGAATTCATAATTAAAGTGCCCAATGCGAAATCGCGGTCCTGGAAAATGGCATCTAAAGCTCGTTTAACCATCTGTTCCAGCGGCTGAAGGTGCCTCAAAGAACCGTCACGATGAACAGCTTCTTCCTCAGCTATTGTCCAAGGGTAGTATACTGGAATGTGATGATCCAAAAGAAATCAATAGATGTAGTTTATCTGTCTCAGTCCATCATAATACAACACCTACACGAGGGGTTTTGGCATCAAAAGTATTGACAGTCGAGGTGCTTAGCCCGTCTAACCATGCCAGAGAGATTTTGGGGTCCTTTGCAAGTTTCATGTACCAGGAAGGATATGGACAGTTCTCATCTTCGCGGCATACTGGGCGTTTTATAATTCTCGGGAAGCGATGCTTGGGCCAGGATGTAAGATAGAAGACCCATCCAGATAGCAAACCAGTCCCGCGCCAACTTGCTCATCTTTCCAGAAATCGCAGCTGATTTATGCGACTTTGAATAGTTGAACAAAGATGGGGAGGAGGCGTTGTACCGCGGATGTTGTACGCCATTTGGAGTCTGTGTACAGCTTCCACCAAGCGGGTTTCTGCCTCTTCCCACTTCATGCAGCTGTCCTCATCCATCTCGTATTGATAACCATTGCCTCCCAAGGCGGTAGTTTCCTTGGTATGTGGAATCCAGCATAAGTCTTGGAACGGGTATGAAAGAAAGGAGGGTGCCAAGGGCACGAATGAAAGCTCAGCCAAACGAATCCGACCACCATACAGGCTGCTTGAACATCGCGACGTTCAGGAGTTTAGCTCAAGGGACTGGTAGTGGGGTGTGGGGGGATAAGCACAGGACGCCTTGAATTGGGAGAGCAGTAGATGGTGCTATTCTGTATAAAAACACATCCGTTTGTCCAGTCAAAAGGTGTGGAGGACATTGAACAAAATCACTTGTCTACGGAAGACGAGATGTGTTAGAAATTGTGTTCAGATGCGTGATACGGACTTGTTGACTTACATGACCACAATGGGATCCTGAAACTATACAGAAGAGAGTGTGGATTATCAAAGGATAGGAATACTGATCTAGAAAGAGTGATCAAATCAAAGAGAGAAAAGAGATTTAGAAATTCAAACATACGGTTCGATTCTAGAGATCAGAACAGGACGGATAAAATCGCCGAGGGAAAACAATAGAGAAACAATGGATCCTTTGTATATCATGAAATGTAGCGGTACTAGGAACGAGGGAAAAGTCCACGAGCAGTGATATAGAAGAAACATTCGTCTATATCATGCTCTGAACAATTCGACTGAAGGCGCATGATAAGATACTAGGCAAGGAACAAAAAGAGAAAAATGAATGACGAGTCCTGCTTTTAGTATACCGGCGCGAACGAGGGAAGTAGGAGAGATTGACGGAAATAAATAAGTTGAGGGTGACCACAGACTATGATATAGAAGAAACACTCGTCTATATCACTGTAGTGGTGAGAACTTGGGCGAAAGGTTAACGTCGCTAATCCCATGTGCGACGGAGTTTGAATATTCACGTGTACAACGGAGTTTGAATATTCACATGTGCATCGGAGTTTGAATATTCACGTGATCACCTCGCGACAGTCATCGATCTCTTCACACTCTCCTCTCAACTCTTCTTTGCCCAATCCCAAGGTTGCCTTGGGATTGGGGTCAACCTATTGACTCCGGCAGCAGGATCTACGAGCTCTACCTTTTCTACCGCCTTTATTGTCTCTGATGAGAGTGAGGATGCAGAAGAGCGCTTCTTCTGCATCCCACTGTCTCCTCCAACGTCCTCGATCTTTTTTGAGTCCTTGATTCCTTTCAATATTTCCATCCAGGCAGCAAGATTAACCGGTTCTACCTTTGCTACCGCCTTCATTGGCGCTGATGAAGGTGAGGATGCGGAAGAGCGCTTCTTCTGCATCCCACTGTCTCCTCCAACGTCCTCGATCTTTTTGAGTCCTCAACTCCTTCCGATATCGCCATCCAGGCAGCAGGATCTACAGGATCTACATTCTTTGCCGCCTTCATATGTTGATAAAGATGAGGATGCGGAGGAGCGCTTCTTCTACATCCTACTGTCTCCTCCAACGTTCTCCATCTTTTTGAGTCCTTGACCGACTCCTTCCGATGTCGCCATCCACCCTCTATTGTCCCTATTACATGGTCTCTTCGTCACCTCTTCCTGTTCGCTACCCATCGCTACCCGATTTATTTGATATGGCCCAATCGTGTACTCAGACCACAAGTTGCAAATAGCCGTGGTTGCAAAGCCTTTGCAGTATTTCTCACTCCCCACATATTCCCTAGGACTGGAGGGATTGAGAAAGGAGTGAAGGGAATAGAGGGAATAGGGAATAGAGGGGATTGAAGAGGGAATGAAGGAATTGGAGAGGGAACGGAGGGGAATGATGGGGAATGAAGGGGAATAGAGTTATTTATAGCCAATACAGTAATAAAGTGGAATTCCCATGGCTTGAAGCTGAGTAAAAACAATTTCCCACACCTTTAGGCTGAATATAAAATAGATTTACACAGTTACCACTACTATCATACATCTACTATACACTGCTTATATAATCCTTATATCATACACCTACTGTACACTGCTTATATAATCTACCCTGTATCATTGGATTCCAACTAGAATATTTCAATCTATCAATCTTAGTGTAAATTCATGAGTGCAATATAATATATTAACTATATACTACATTATTATCTACATAAAGTCCATTGTAACAAAATAAAATAAAAATAAAAAACATAACAGAGTAAAAAGGTGTGAGGGTATATACTTGGGTTAAATGAACAAACAAACACATAGATGTAAAAGAAAATGAGAGAACACAAGAAAAAAGTGAAAAAAAATTTAAAAAAAGGTAAGGACGGGTGGTGGTATCGGTCATACATGCCGTCAGTCGTCCTGGGCGTGGTACGCATCCGCCG
>JAJIRX010001068.1:0-13102 GCA_023853785.1 Psilocybe azurescens | reverse complement strand
TGGCCCAATCGTGTACTCAGACCACAAGTTGCAAATAGCCGTGGTTGCAAAGCCTTTGCAGTACTTCTCACTCCCCACATATTCCCTAGGACTGGAGGGATTGAGAAAGGGAGTGAAGGGAATAGAGGGAATAGAGGGAATAGAGGGGATTGAAGAGGGAATGAAGGAATTGGAGAGGAACGGAGGGGAATGATGGGGAATGAAGGGGAATAGAGTTATTTATAGCCAATACAGTAATAAAGTGGAATTCCCATGGCTTGAAGCTGAGTAAAAACAATTTCCCACACCTTTAGGCTGAATATAAAAATAGATTTACACAGTTACCACTACTATCATACATCTACTATACACTGCTTATATAATCCTTATATCATACACCTACTGTACACTGCTTATATAATCTACCCTGTATCATTGGATTCCAACTAGAATATTTCAATCTATCAATCTTAGTGTAAATTCATGAGTGCAATATAATATATTAATAACTATATACTACATTATTATCTACATGTAAAGTCCATTGTAACAAAATAAAATAAAAATAAAAAACATAACAGAGTAAAAAAGGTGGGCGGGAGGGTATATACTTGGGTTAAATGAACAAACAAACACATAGATGTAAAAGAAAATGAGAGAACACAAGAAAAAAGTGAAAAAAATTTAAAAAAAGGGTGGCGGACGGGTGGTGGTATCGGTCATACATGCCGTCGTCGTCCTGGGCGTGGTACGCATCCGCCGTACGCGTCGTCGTCCTTGCGGCCGTTGTGTCCGTCGTGGCCATCGTACTCGGTGTGGTACATGTCGTCGTCGTCGTCTTTCGCGGCCGTCGTGGGTGCCGTACTTCGGTGTCGTGGTGTGTCGTCGTCGTGGCCGCCGTGCGTTTCGTACGTGTCGTCGTCGTGGCCGCCCGTGCGTGTCGATACGTGTCGCGGTACGCGTCCTGCGTGTCGTGGTACGCGTCCTACGTGTCGTCGTCGTGGCCGCCCGGGCGTGTCGCCGTTGTCGTCTTTGCGGCCGTCGTGGGTGGCGTCACGTGGGTGGCGTACTCGGTGTCGTCGTCGTGGCCGCCGTGCGTGTCGTACGTGTCAGCGGTCGCGTCCTGCGTGTCGTGGTACGCGTCCTGCGTGTCCTACGTGTCGTCGTCGTGGCCGCCGTGCGTGTCGTCGTTGTCGTCTTTGTGGCCGTCGTGGGTGCCGATACGCCGGTGTCGTCGTCGTGGCCGCCATGCGTGTCGGTCTGTATGAGAAAGAAAGAGGGGGAGGGTTAGTGGCGGCGGTGGGTGGGGTTCGCGACTTACCTGGTGTCGCGGCCGGCGTTCACGCCGCCTCGTTACCTGCTCGCATCCCCTCCCCTCGTTCCACCTCGTTCCGGTGTCGTTGTCGTCATGCGGAGCCGTCGTCATCGTCGTCGTACCGTGTCACAGCGTGTCCGGAGTCGTCGTCATCGTACACGGACCCGTCATCGGTCGGTGGTGCCGCGATGCATGTCGGGTCGGGTTGGCGAGTGCCTGGCTCCGACCGACAGCGGCGAGGTGGTGAGGGCACGCCTGACGGCGGCAGCGGGGTGGTGGTGGTTGGAGGAAGAGGTGGGGTGGTTGGAGTAACCAACAGACCGACGTGGCAACCAAAAGTCACGCACGTGACATTATTCCCCGTTGCCGAGAATTGCCGAGCGATAACATTAAACTTTAAGTCCGTTTATGGTTCCGTTTTCGGTTCCGTTCCGGGCTATTCCGTTTTGTAAACGGATTCCGTTCAATTCGCTGCGGAATCTGCCATTCCGCCGGAATTGATATTAAATAAAATAGCAGGGCCTTGTGCCATATTTTTGCTTTCATTCCGCAGCGGAATAGCGGATTCCGCAGCGGACTCCGGCGGACTCCGGCCGGAATATGTGGGGACACAAAAGCCCTCAGCCTTTGCACCATCTGAGGCCTTGAAGCTCGTCGGTGAAACATGGGTCCAGAAGTAAGTTATCTGCTGGCTACTCTACTTTAGCTTACTTACCTTTGAATATTCCAGACCGTTTGCTGCCCCTCCAATGTCCCTCTTGCCAAAAGAACCTTTCCTACCCCTTCATACATATGTCTTTGTTGGTTGATACCATTGTTGAAATCTGCTCGTTCTTTACTTATCGGTGCTGTTGGATTTTACCCTATGATTTCTTTCCGCCCTCCGCCATGTCAATTTCTTTGCTCCTAATCAATCAATCAACTCTGCGGACTACAGCAAGCCCACTTCGCAGGCTCTAATATCCATTTCCAAGCTTTCCCGCGCTCAAGTCTTCATCCAATATAATTTCTATCACTTCCCTAGTCGGGGGCATGTTGGCTCTCTAGAAATTCAGTCGACCAAGATTTCCTGCAAGGTCAATCGATCCTCCTCATTTCTCATGACACATTGCATCCCCAGCAGGAATTTGTCGAAAACTTGCCATTTAGAGGCGAATCCATAACTGGAATATCATGTGATCAATATCAACACGTCGGCGCCAGTGGTGGCCGCAATTTTCTTGCAAAACCTTTGTTTCTCTACCTGTAACGCAGACTTCAGTCCTTGTCATTTCGCTTCAACTGATATCAGGAATTCAAATTAATCATGTTGCCTACTTCTATATCACGAACATCACGACTTGGTGTCAGTGTATGCTACCGATTCACATCGTCATGGTACAGCTCTCAACCAACCATTTAGGTAACCTGCCCTGAACAAGCATACACAATGCTGCAAGAAGCCAAAGAAAAGGAGGCTGCATGCCAATGTAAACAGGTGGAGCTGTGTGTCTGGGCGGAAGCGGCGATTTCAGCCTTGAAAATGGCTGATATGGAGCTTTCGATGCACAACTTGCCCTGGGTCGAATCCGACATATTTTAATATCTTTTGGGATTGTTGTGCCTATACATGAGCCTGGTGAAGCTGTTGAAGAATCTGAGAAACTTACGGAGCATGTAGAGGGCTGTGAGTTATCCCCTCCTTTCGCTTGCCATTCTTCAAGCTCAACCGTTTCTACAGCTTTGCATATGTTCTCTCACTCATCGTTTGGGACTATTGGTGTGAATCTGGATTAACAGATGTCTATACCCCCTATATATGCTGTACCACAATATTTCTTCTTGCCATTCTTCAAGCTCAACCATTTCTAAAGCTTTGCATTGGCATTGTTTGGGATTATTGGTATGGTTCTGGACTAGCAGAAGTCTAAGCCCCTATATATGTTGTACCACAAAATTTCTTCTCTTAATTAGATAGAAACCATCAAAACTCTTTGTTTATGTTACAGGGGGGGGGGAGGCCGGAGCTCGGAGTGAAGTAGGGTCGGATCTATTGTCACAAAAAGGGGCAGTCTGAGGGGTAACATGTTGAAAAGTGAACCATCTGAATAGCTCAGCTTCACCCCGTTAACTCTTAATCACATAGAGAGTGTCAGAAAATTTTCAACATGGCTAACACAAAGAAAGCATCCACCAAAAGCAATACAAAAGCCTCTTCCCGACCGACCAGAATGTCGGAAAAGGACGACCAAAGCTATACCTGACTCAGTGCGTCCCAGTGGGGCTGCTGAAGTGGATATGCGAGGTTTTTTCCGCCTGCTAACATTGTTTCTCATACTGATACTAGTACATATTCTGCCGCAGTAGACCTTGAAGATAGCCCGGCGGTTATGGGCATACCAGTGCCAGATGGCACTCAAGCAACAGTGAATAAGGGTATGCATTCCAGAATATACAGGACCAACTTTTACTTATCTTTGTATTAAAGAGAACATTCCTACCAGTAATTGTAGGCCAATTCGCAGTACCCGTGGCCAAGGTGGTCACATAGCTCAGCTGCAGAAGGCAGCCCAAGCCGTTGGTCAGGACCTTGAGGCGAAGATCCAGAAGCGCCAACGAGAGCGCGCGCACAGGTGCTGAGCCCACCGAACTCAAAAATTTCGCAGGTGAATTGTCCAATAATGACATGGCCCCTCCTGCCAAGCGCGTTCGTGGCGATGTGAGTGTTCTGAAGATTGTATATCTCAATGTTGTCTTACAGCCTTTACAGGTTCACGAAAGTCAATCGGGTTGACCCACCCTTAAGGGGAGCCCCATTACCTTGTTGAATCAATTCTGCGGAACGGAACGAGGAGACTGAAAAGGCATCACCAACGCTGTTTGTTGTCCAGCAGCAACAACGTCAACCTCCTCCTGTCATTCAGCAACATCAACGTCGAGTGCCTCCGGGCCTTTCTCAACAGCAGCAGCGTCAACCGCCCCTGGGCCTTGCTCAGCACCAACAGCGCCAACTCCCGGGCCTTGCTCAGCAGCAACAGCGTCAACCACCCCTGGGCCTTGCTCAACAACAACAGCGCCAACCAGTTCTTGTTCAACAGCAATCCCCTTCTCAGCAAGGGGCCATTGTGAATCAACTTCGTGAACCCCCTTTGCAGCAGCAGAGGCCTATGGAAGCCTCAGGACGGACTCCCGCGAGGTATAGCTTACTCTTTTAAACACAGAAGAAGCCTGCTAATAGTACCTCAAGTGAATTCAACGCTTTATATGATGGACGTATGTTTCTTTTTAATATATATATATATGTTTGTTATATTCGATACCAATATGGAATTTATATAGGCAACGCACAACGACATATACGATGATCCACCCGCTCAAGAGAACGAAGTTACTGAAACCAGCGGACTCCATGGTCGACTCATCGGTGAGAACGATGTCGATGGTGATAAGGACAATGACAATGACAATGAAGAAGACTATGTGATGAACGAAAACGAGGATGAAGACAAAGACAAAGACAAAGACAAAGACAAGGCACGACTCAGACCATTCTGCTGGAGCGATGACGAGAATCACCAAAGTCAGTGGCGTGATGAAGATCGCTCACAAAATGATCAACATGTGAGTGGTAAGCTTTTGAATCACATCTTACTAATTATTTATCTTCAGGACGATGATGACTTCAACAATCCTTACAATGTCAGGTTCTTCCCAGGAGGTCAGCTTGACGCTCAGGGCAATGGGGATGGCCGTAAGTGCAAGCCTTTCCTCTCCATACACTAAGATTAAGGAACCTACAAATTTATAGTCCCTGTTGACGAAGTATCTGACGATGAAGACGAAAGGCACACTTTTGAATATCTTGAAGCTACTCTCAAAATCCCAACTTGGCTGCGCAAGAGGTATGACCTTACCTGTTCAAAGTGCATGTACTGAGCTTGTCCTTTAGGACTACAGCATTCGCGATATCCTTGAAGAACACCGCCGCCAAAATCGTCCCAATTGCCCACCTTCTCCTACAAGGCTTGCTTCTGCTGCTTCAAATCAGCAGGCCTCGAGTCAATGTGGTGAAGAAGAGGATACTGTGGACTCTGAGACCCAATCAAATGAACGGGAGGGTAACAATCAGGAACAGGGACAAGTAGTAGGACAATTAGCTCATACCAACAACACTTGCCTTCGATATTACCCGAAAACCTGGCAAACTGTCATCCAGGATGCTAAAGAACGATTCCGGTTTTACATCGCTGTAGAAAAGGCCTTTCCTATGCGCTCATTCGATATTTCGGATGCTAGAGCATGTTTAATGCAATCCTTAGCAGCTCACAAAGAAAAGGGTATAGAGCTCAGTGACAGTAAGGTCTATAATTATATTTGATCATTCTTTCTACTAATGTGCTTGATTCTTTCAGGGTACACAATTACCAGGCCCATGTCTATAGTTGTAAGATTGATTTCATTTTCTTGTTTCTATCTTTATTGATATGTTGTCTAGGTATACAAGGAGGCTGCCAGCTACCGGTGTGCAATGAAACAACTTTGCCGTCAACTCATCATGCTACACTATGTAGATGTCCTCACCTATGCTGGACCCACCATCCCCCAGCAAAAACACTTGGAGGTGGTAATTTCTCGTCAGGTCCATGCGGTTTTACAACCAAACTGTCTGTTCCTGGTTGGTCCACCAAACACTGAGGTAAGTAAATCTCCTCATCCACTTAATCAATGTTACTAAGTTTTCATCTGTGAAGGGTAAACACGCGAACATCTCGCACCCATGTATTCAAAACCTCATCCTTCAATTCTACTACAATCGAGACAACGGTATAGCAAAGTCGTTCCCTGACCAGTTTAAGGACATGGTACTGGATGGTGCTATTGCCCTGGTCATGACGTGTGTATGTTACATTTTAATCTGTTTACCATGGCATGACAAGTGCTAACCACTCTATCAGATTCACAGCTGCCTCGATGAATGGTGATCTGGAACCCATGACAAAAACAACTTCAGCGAAAAAGCATATGGCCAGATACACTCTGCCATGCTAGCGCTTGATAGACAAGGTCAGAACATATGAATACCATAAATGTGTTCTTGAGGACAATCATCGTCGTTGGGCAGCAATGGGGATGTAAGTAATCAATACACTATTTCCTCTGAACTCACCTCAAAATGTATGAGTAATAGGAGGCAACTTCAGGCTCATGATGATATGGTCAACCCATATAACTTTGAACCTGTACTTGACTGATTGTGTGGGCTGTATCTATCATATTTCTTCTTCGTATTGTCTCAGAAGTGGTAGTCCTCTTTACAGTAATTGTCGTAGAACTAATTTAATGCATACAAAATTTTACCTGGTCATTTCATTTGAACCCCACATTGTACAGGCCTTTCAATTGGCTAATCAAGGTATAATATTAGAGGATGGTAAGTGGTTTGTAATGCTGCCCTTGTCTATATACTGCTATGTAGTAGGATGAGGGATGCTACAGATTACCATGAATTCTAATAGATGATACTATGGATTGTGATATGGGATTCTATGGATTATGGTATGTAATGCTATGGACATAATTAGGCAGTGCTATGAACATAATTAGATGGTGCTATGGAATGCTATGGGCTTTTGTAGCACATGCTATCAAGAGGTATATAGCACTCCATAACAACCAGAATAAATTACATACAAGTGACGAAAGACTATCTAAATGGGGACCTTTGCTAAACTACTCGGATGCTATAGAGTACTACCCGAGCGCTCTGTAGTATTTCTGATTTTGCTGATGCACATCCCTTTCCCAATTGAGTAGATCGTGTTGTTGGTGTACTTTACCTCCACCCAGGTATTCCATATGGAGTCCACCAACTCCATATAAAGTGGTGGACTCCACATGGACTCCACCTGGAACATATGTAAATGTTCAAAAATTAACTTTGATAGGTGGAGTTCAGGTGGACTCCAAATAATTCCACTTGAGTCCAACTGTAGTCCAGGTGGAGTTCAATTAGAATCCACCTGGACTCCAGATGGACTCCAGTTGGAGTTTCAACTTTAACTTCACATAAAATGAAATGGAATCCAGTTGGATTTCAACTGGAATATATTAGTCATTTAATCTTAGTGTAAGTTCATGAGTGTAATATAATATATTAATAGCTATGTACTACATTATTATTTAGTTGTGAGATCCATCATTGAAACAAAAAAACAAAACAAAAACATAACAGACAAAAAGCTGGGCAGAAGCGTATGTACTTGGATTAAATGAATGAACAAACATATAAATGTAAAACAAAAGAGAAAACAAAAAGAAAAAACAAAAAAAGTGAAAAGAAATAAAAAATAAAAAAGGGGGCGGGAGGGTGATCATATTGGTCGTAGCCCCCCGCCGAACGCGTCAGTTGTGTCGTACGTGCCATCGTTGTCGTGGCTGCTGTATGTGTCCGCCGTACCTGTCATCGTTGTCGTGGCCATGGTATGCATCCGCTGTACGCGTTGTCGTTCTTGTCTTCACGGCCGCTGTGTCCGTCGCACACGTTGTGGTTGTCGTATGTGGCCCCATCCGTTGTACATGTTGTGCGTGTTGTCATTGTTGTCATGGCTGTCGTATGTGTCAGCGGTCCGTTGTACACGCGTCATACGTGTCATCATCGTCGTCATGGCCGTTGTACGTGTTGTGGTCCGTTGTACACGTTGTACATGTCGTCATCGTCGTCGTGCCGTCGTACATGTCGCGGTACGTGCTGTGCGTGTCGTCGTTGTCATTGGTATGTGTCGCAGTACGTGCCATGCGCATCGTCGTCAGTACGTGTCATGCCCGCCATTGTACCGGCGCTGTCGTCGTACTGTATGTGTTGCGGTAGGTGCTGTATGTATGCGGCGTTGTACTGTACCCGTACGTCGTTGTCAGCCTATATCAAAAGGAGGGGGGGGCGGTTAGTGGCGGTGGTATTTGGGATTCGTGACTTACATGGTGTTGCCGCCTCGTTCGCCTCTCGTTCCCCCACCCACCCTCGCTTTTACCGCTGTACCTCAATCGCCACCCCCTCGTTCCCCTTTGATCCGGTGTTGTTGTTGTCGTATACGGATCCATTGTCGTTGTTGTCGTTGTTGTCGTTGTCATACCGGCGACACGTGTCTGGTGTCATCGCCATCGTACACGGACGCATTATCATCGTGCATGGCCTCGGTTGGTGGTGAAGCAATGCATGTTGGGTTGGGTTGGCGGGTGCCTGGCTCCGACCGACAACAGCGAGGTGGTGGGGCAAGCGTGGACGGCCGGCAGCGGGGTGGTGGTGGTGGTCGGAGGCAAGGTGGGGTGGTCGGAGTAACCAACGGACCGACGTGGCAATGATGAGTCACGCATGTGATGTTGTTTAACGCTTGCCGGGAGAATTGCCGAGAAATGATTTGAATCGATATGTATAGCATCAATTTTTGTCAGACAACAAAGCCTTTATGGCATAGTCGGTTTATTGCTTGCATTTAGAGTTCTTGGATGCCTGAGTTCAATTCCTGCTAGTGCATTTTTTTACACTATAATAAAATATAATAAAATATAAATAAAATCTGGGGACCTTCCTCCACCTGGAGTCCATTTGAATTTGGCCCTAAAATTGTGTATTCATGCTGATATACATGATTTATGACTTAAATCCACATGAAATCCATATGGAGGATGTGGAACTCCACATGAAGTTCCACATGGAGTCCACATGGAGTTCCACATCCTCCACATTGGCCCACATGGAGGATGAGTGGATTCCAGCTGGACTCCAGGTGGAGCCTCCACCTCTAAATGGCTGGTACACCTGCCAAAAAAGAGTCACCAAACTCCATGTGGACTCCACCAACTCTGGCATGGAGTTGGTGGACTCCATATGGAATACCTGGGTGAGGGTAAAGACCTCTGTTGTTGTCTGCGAGATTGATAGGAACACGCCATGGGGTATACAAGGAGGCAGTAAACCATGTATGGTGCGGGGTCATATGTGCAGTGGCCCCTGTATCTGCATTCCAGGCGAAGTCAGTGGAGAGAAGGAGGGCAATGTAGCTCATAGACAAACAGCGGCATCAGCATTGACGGCAGGCCCGTTGCACCTGGCTTCAATGGCAGGAGGTTTAGCTGCAGGAGTAGTGGGAGCGGCAGGAGTAACAGCAGCAGCAGCAGCTGTAGCACCTCCACGGCCTCCTCCACGGCTGCCTCTCTTCTTCCGTGTTCTCCACTATTCTCCTGTCATCCTAGAGCACGCATAGCTGTGTACTTGGGGCAGTCGACCATCATATGAGGACCATTGCAAATGTAACATTTCATGACACGAGTGGCAGCATCAGCAGCAGCTTCAAGATCGTTGTGTGTGCCTGTGTGCTGAGTCTCCTCGGTGCAAAATGCCTTGAGAACGGCAGCCTTTGTGAGATCTGTAAGCAGGAGTACTGAAGAAATAAACGAGCTGTACTCTTCATGCGGAAGAGCACGAATCATCACCATGATGATCAGCTCCTCATTGAGCTTCTTCAAATTGTAGGTCATGGGGTGAAGCACCTGGATCTGCTGCATGGAGCCTTGAATACAGGCTGATAGTGCAGTCAATGACTCGTTCTCCTTCAGCCTGATGGATAGGAGGTCATTGAGAGAGTTGAAGCGCGAGTTGGGCACTGATTTGCTGTGTACTTCTTTGAGCTTGTTCCACATGGCTTGTGGGTCTGTGCAAATGTTGTCAACATGTATCTTATTTTCTTTGTCGAGACACATATATATCTCTCCTGTGCACTTATTCTTCCACCTAATGTAACTTGTGTATTCGGTGCGCTCCGCTGCAGTGACAGGAATTGTAATGCCTGCAGCATTGGTGGTGGGTTGAGGCATAGGGACTGCGAGCTCCGTATCATCCGTGAATCCGATGACATCTAAAGATAGCAGTCGTCCAAACATAGACTTTTCCCAGTCTCTGTATTTCACGGCACCTCCGAGCTTTGGCATGAGAACTCGGCCTGAGCCAGATCCTTCTTCTGTGTCGGCCATTACGATAGGCATGAGTTATGCGAGAATAGAACAGTGCTGTGTTGTAACAATTGGCGCTGGGTGAGAGACTTAGTTGGAGTCCCGATAACAATCTGATAGGTATTTTTGGAGTCTGTACAACAATGTTCGAGTGTCAACACTTAAAGCAGAGCAAACATGCCTAGGTGCAAGCAGCTGCAACACAACGGTGGAGTGCTTGTTTGCGGAGGTTTGAGTCTTCTTAGTTTGTGGAGGGTACGGCCAGGGCCCATAACCTGTTGAATGGTTTCGGTTGGCGAGTTGAACCTAAAGCGACTAAGATGACTAGAACCTGTTCCTATGTTTTTAACTCTTGTTTATAGAAGCTAAAGAGAAAGCAGAGGAAGCAGGAAAGCTATCTACATGACAATACATTATGTAATCATGTAGATAAGAAAACAAAAGATAAATGAAATGATGAAAGAGTGCCTATATCAATACTGCGACATGGTGATGGATGGTGGTGGAGTTGTCAAAGAAGCTTCAATCTTCTGTCAGGGCAACACTAAAATCAGTGTGACAAGGCCACCAACAAAGACAAGCAAGAGAGTAAGAGCAGAGGATGAGGAGAGAGCAGGGGATAGACTTATGAGGAATCAATGATCTGAAGGTTCACACTAATGATAGTGGAAATCCTAAGAGATTGAAGCTGGGGATCTATGTACAAAACATGCAGTATTTATATTACTCTAGAGGTGACTGACTAAGCAAGATTCTATGATGAGTAATAAGAAGGACTATGATGAATAATAAAGAAAGCAATGATGAGTAATAATGAGTAATAAAGCTCATGATGAGTATTAGAAAAGAGTGATGATGGAAACTTCTGGAATAATCAAGATATCAAGAAAGATAAATGATATGATAAAAGATAAAAGATAAAAGATAAAAGATAAAAGATAATCAAGTAATGAAAATGGAAGTAAATAAAGGAAACCCTAACACCGACAGAAATAAAAATTAATTATGTGCACCTATTATCAGTGACCTTGACAACCTCAACACCAGAAGAGAGGAATCACCAGCAGCAGCAGATGCCTGAATAGCAGCCAGTTTACCAGTGGACTTAGATGCATTGGTGCAAACTCTTTTGGGTGGCATAATTTGTTGACTAAAATAATAGAGGAAAAAAAGTTAATAAAAATTCAAATCGAATACAAAATAAAAAGCCAGAAAGAACAAGAAATATACAAAAAGAAAAAAAAACTAATGGTAAGTCCTCCTCAAATGAAATGATTGCTGCTTTGTCTGAAACTCTCTTCTTGGAACTAACAAATGCATAAGTGTGATGACAAGTGCAAGAAGGGTAATGGAGCATACATCCTGCTTTTAGACTGAGTATGCATTGCAGGAATCTTGATAGTATTGTTAGGTAAAACAGGTGCAGGGACATTGTCACTGAAGAAATGTGTTAGTACAACAATATGTAAGGCAAAAATACATACTGAGATGTGTTAGAAGAAGCAACATGATGACCATCATGGTCAGTGGTCTCATTGTCAGAAGACATATACATAAGTACATCCTCTTCATAGATGATGTTCTTGTCTACAATAACATTGCCATGACCAACAAATACATGTGCAGAGGACCCATAATTGGCCTTTAGAAATAAGAAAAAAATCAAGAAATTAGTTGAAAATTGAAATGGTATGATTAAAAGAAAATGCACGCATAATCAATGGGTGCAGCATTGCATGCCACCATGTGTGTAACACAATGTGTTCCAGAAGCAAGAACAGTACTGGGATCAACAGAAACCATATTGAACAATTGATATAATGAATCAGAGGTACATATTGGGAAAGATAACAAAGCTAAGGCAATTTAGAGAAGTTTTAGAAGCTGATAATACAGTGAGTGCTGTTTAAAGATGGAAAATACATTGGATTTTTATAGGTTTAGGCTACACTGCAAGCCTGACTTGTCAAAAAATAAATATGTAAGGTGTTGCACAAAGTGAAAACAACTGGCATTGCTAGTATCAATGTCCATTGAGTCCATGGATTAACACATTGCAAGCCTTCCTGAAAATTCATTGTAATCAATGAGTACAAGCAAAGTGTAATAACAAAGTGGCCACAATAGAGTGTAGTTTACCTAAGGGAAGAGCAAATGGTCCAATATGAAGAGAACATTGGATAAGCATAAATATATATGAAACATGTGATGTAGCAGATGAAGCCACCATTGTTGCAAGGCATGTCCAGTACCAGAACATAATGAAGCTCATAATGCTCCCCAGATCCAAAGAAACACTGGCCCAAGGAACACTGAACATATGTGTTTCATACATGTAAGGAAAAAAGAGAAAAAGAAAAAGAAAACAGAGTAAGGATATAGTTGTCAAATGCAAACTATTAGCAATGTGGGAATCAAGATTGACAAAAACACAACATCAGTACTTTACCATCCCCACACAGTCCATATGGACTCCACTGGACTCCACTGGACTTGCCCATACTGAGTGTAAAAGGTAAACAGAGTCCAGTGGACTCCAGTGGATTCCACTGCACTTTAGTAGATCTTATACTATACAGTGAATATGGACTAAAATAACTGTAGTCCACTGGACTTGATACAGTAAATAAATTCCAATCTTAACATAAATTCAGATTAGTGGAATACAGTATATTAATAACTATTTAATACATTACTACATATCTACATGCAAGGGCCAAGACAAAAAGGAAGAAAAAAGCGAATAAAATAAAAAATAAAAAAGGGGCAGGAGCAGTACTTTACCATTGTACGTGTGTCCTGTTGGATCGTCCATCAGGTCAT
>JAJIRX010001067.1:0-16992 GCA_023853785.1 Psilocybe azurescens | reverse complement strand
CCAACCATTCAATGACTCAAATAAAGAATATTTGCATAATTATAATGAGAATAATTGTACAGCAGTGCAGTATACATTTAGTTTATTCTCAGCAGCTGCATCTGCTTGGGCCCAACATGGCCGATTATATAAACTGGTGCCGATGATGCAGTGCAGACAAAACTGACCATTTATTCAGTCGGAATACTGAATATTTCTATAACTGAAGGAAATTAAATAATGGAAATAATTGTACAGCAGTGTAGTATACATTTAATTTACACTTGGCAGTTGATCCAGCTCGGGCTTGATGTGGCGAAATAGATAACTAGGTGCTGATGATGCAGTGTGAGCAAAGCTGACTATTCAATCAGTCAAGTACTAAATTTATGCATATTAAACAGTGCAAAAACACAGCAGTGCGGTATAGTGTTAATGTATGCTCAGGCCCAACTTGACCAATTAAATACATTGGCCCCGATGTAGAATTGTACAGTAGTACAGTATATTATTAATTTATGCTTGGCAGTTGCACTAGCTTACCCAACTTGGCCAATTAACAAACTCAGTGCCAGTCAAAGTATTAAATATATGCATAACTGGATTGAATTAAACAACACAAAACATACAAAGTGCAGTATAGTGTTAAACTATGCTTGGAAGTTGTATTAGCTCAGGCCCAATATATTTGCATAACTGGATTGAATTAAACAGCACAAAATATACACACACCAGTACAGTATAAATTTAATTTGATCAATTCAACAGTAGCACAGTTTAGTGTTAATCTGTACTCGAATTGCCTAAGCTTAAAACCAATCTCACTGAATAAATAGGTTGTCCCATTGCAACTGTGCAAGTAAACCCATGACCACATATTGTTCAGTTCAAAGTAATTCTCACTGATCATGGCCAATACACAGTCTGCAAGCTGTATTGCATTAAAGTGGACATTTGCTTCAACATAAGCACACAAGGATATCTATTCAATGCACATATTATTCTAATTACCTTGTGCACTAAACATCCTATTGAATATAATGTTATCGCAATCATTGAACAGACAATCTTCCCCTACTTTAAATGGAATGCCCATGTTATTAATGAAAGTGTAGTTGTGGAGACAATTTGCAGTAAACAAGTCATCTAGCCCAAGCTGATGCAACTGCAGATCCCATGTTAACCCTATACTGATCTTCTGTCTACTTGTAAAACTGTTCGATTCAATCCATTCATGTCAATATTTCATATTTAAGTTGGTCAATCTGTCAGCTTTACCTGTTTTGGAAATGTCAGATCCAAGATTGTGTAACTGCAGAGTAAAAACAACCATACATTGAAATTCAGTATATTTATTTTGCAGCATAATTCACTATTGCATCAGGGCTAACCTATTCAATCTGACATGTTGGGGCTGAGCTTGCGCAACTGCCAAGCACAAATTGATACACTACTACACTGTTGTACTATTTTCCAAATAATTAAATTCCATTCAGTTACAAAAAATGTGCAATATTGTGAGTGAATAAATGGTTGGCTTTGCATGAACTGATGCATTGGCACCAGCTTAATTGATCAACCAAATTGGACCAAGCTGATGTGACTGCCAGAAAAAAACAGTACTGCATTGCAGTACTATTGTTCCAATCATTAAATTCCACATAATTATGCAAATATACTGTATTTTGAATCATTGAATGGTTTGTTTGCCATGTACTGCTATATCTGGGCCAGATTATTGTATCGGCCAAGTTGGGCCTGAGCTGATGCAACTGCAAAGTATAAATTATATCTATACTGTACTTCTGTACAATTATTCCCAATATTGAATTCCCTTCAGTTATGGATATATTCAGTATTCTGACTGAATAAATGGTCAGTTTTGTGTGCAGTGCATCATTGGCAGTGGTTCATTTATTCGGCCACATTGGGCCCGAGCTGATGCAACTGCTAAGTATAAATTAAATGTATACTGCACTTCTGTACAATTATTCCCATTATTTGATTTGCTTCAGTTATAAAAATTCAATATTCTGACTGAATAAGTGTTCAGCTTTATCTGCACTGCATCATTTGCACCGGTTTATTTGATCGGCCACATCAGGCCCGAGATGATACAACTGCCGAGTATTAATGAAATGTATACTGCACTGCTGTACAATTATTTCCATTATTTAATTTCCTTCAGTTATAGAAATATTCAGTATTCCGACTGAATAAATGGTCAGTTTGTCTGCACTGCATCATCGGCACCAGTTTATATAATCGGCCATGTTGGGCCCAAGCAGATGCAGCTGCTGAGAATAAACTAAATGTATACTGCACTGCTGTACAATTATTCTCATTATTTAATATCCTTCAGTTATAGAAATATTCAGTATTCCGACTGAATAAGTAGTCAGTTTTGTCTGCATTGCATCATCGGCACTGGTTCATTTAATCGGCCATGTTCAAATTAAATGTATACTGCACTGCTGTACAACTATTCCCATTATTTATTTTCCTTCAGTTATGCAAATGTCCAGTATTTCAAATTGTTGGTTTTGCATGTACTGCTATATCAGAGCCAATTTATTTAATCAGTCAAGTCGGCCCCGATTATAAATTAACACTATACTGCACTGCTGTGTTTTTTTATGTGCTATTTAATTCAATCCAGTTATGCATAAATTTAGTACTTTACTGACTGAATAGTCAGTTTTGCCTGCACTGCATCATCAGCACTGAGTTATTTAATTAGTCAAGTTGGGCCTGAGCTGATACAACTGCTAAACATAAATTAACACTGCTACACAGCTGTATCATTTTTCCAATCATTAAATTCCATATAATTATGCAAATATACTTTATTTTGAGTCATTGAATGGTTGGATTTCCATGAACTGCTGCATCGGCATTGGGTATTTAACCAGCCATCTCGGGGCCGAACCCAGTCTGTGGTGTGCTAATGGTAGGCTCATGCATGCAATCCCACAGCATTTGTAATTAATTCCCACCACCCTAAAATGTATGCAGCTTCCATAGAATTCATTGGCCCCGTGTCACACAGATACATTGTGTGTGTTCTACGGCCCATGTCACTTGCTACAATGTAGCTGCCCTATGTGGGTGAATGTCTGGCCAAACTACAAGTCCAATGGACTGTCCACTGGAATAATGCCAAACCAGCAGTCAAAGTCCACTGGAAATGACAAGACAGGACCAACAGAAGTCCAACAGACAGCAAGCAGAGGGTTGTTTGTATTAGTATTAATAAAAAGAAAATATTAATAGAAAAATAGCACTTTGATCAATTAAAGAGATAGCACACATAGAACACAGCAGAGAGTATAGAGTCAATAGACTGATGCATTTTTCTGAGTGTACATGGTTCTTATCAACAGAATTCTATATTTTGTTCAGTCCATGGGGTGAGCTTTATAGCATGGTCCGATGTGGTATGTTCAAAAGTCACGTGACTCAAACATTTGTGAACCTGTGGCACAGATTCATTTCTTCCCACTCTTCCTCTCTTCCCCCCCCCCCCCCTCCTCCCCATCTTTGTGTAGGTGGCTATTCACAGCAAGGAATGAGTGCAATGGGCCCCACCAGTAAGTCATCTGCCCTGTATCTGCCCCCTGTCAGTCAACCCAACCTGATGGAGGATGACAAGGACTGTGACGGCGATGACTACAACAAGGTTGCTTACAGGGCAACTGCAACAGCGACGACAGGGAGGCAACTACGATGAGGACAAGAAGAAAACTGCAAGAACCACAAGGACAACTGAAACAAGGACCACAAGAACAAGGGCAACGAGGATGGAGAGGACAGCTGCAAGGGCAAGGGCAACAAGGACAGAGAGGCTGACCACAATGAGGACTGCAAGGATGACAAGGGCAAAGGTGAGGACAACTGTGCACTGTGATCATAACGGACAATGCAAACAGATGCTGCAAACGATGGGTACAGCCAACAACAAAACCAATGTGTATGGAAGGTGGGCACGACTGACCACAACACCAACGTGTACCATGACAGGGACCACATGTACGGACAACAACACAGCTGATGACCACAATGCCACCAATGTACCCTCCTGCTCCCCTTTTTTTTGTCTTTTTCTTTTCTTTTTCTCTTATGTTTTTACTTCTTTTTGCATGTAGATAATAATGTAGTATATAGTTTTCAATATATTATATTACATTGTTACATGAATTAAAGATAAGATTGAAGTATTATCCTAGTGACCTAGCTTCCTTAATATGGTTCCCAAAGCTTTCAAGAACACTGCTACTGTCCCTAACTCCCCCTCCCAAGTCTGCATTTAAACCAATGACAGTCCACTGGATATCTAGTGGACAGAGCACTCTTGGATCTGGTCTAATTAAGTGCTAAGAGTCCAGTGGAAGTCCAGTGGAAGTCCAACAGAAGTCCAGTGGAAGTCCAACAGAAGTCCAACGGACTGGACAGTTCAGCCAGTCCACCTGTTTTCTGTCTTGAAGTGACTTGACCGGACTTTGACCGAATTTGGCTGGACTCTGACTGGACTGGTAGCAGATTTTTGTCAAGTCCAACAGAATCCATTGGACATCCAATGGACTGTCCAGCTAGGTTCATTGGAATTGGCTGGGTCTGGTGAAAGTTTATTGGAGTCCAATAGAATATGGGGGCACTGTAAAGTACACCAAAAAGACCCAAATTTTCTGTGAGAAGATATATTTAGATAAAATAGGAAGGTGAGAGAGTAAGCAAACAAAAAGTTGGAGCTGTGCTGTTCTGGTCCACGCTGTGCTGTGTGTAGCCTTGTTTCATGCCCCCCCCAGGCCTGTCTTTATCTATCACGTGTAAGCATCTCCGTTTGCTCCTGTCCCACTTCTGGGATGTTCAACTATGCCGCCATGCACTCCATAAATAATATCAATGTCATCTCCTTTGTCTACATTAGAGCCCCTACCATCTCCTTCATCTACTTTCATGTCATCCTCCACAGTCACAACTGCACTTACCCCTACCTCTTCAACTAACACCTACAGTATCTTGCTTGCATCTTGTCCCTGCCTCGTCCTGTGCCTCTACTTCCACCTCCGCAGATAGAGCCCATTTTTTGGTATCGCTCGTGCAAGACCTGCAGACCTGCCTGGTTTATTGAAGATGGAGTGAGATTGGGATAGTATAGGGAAAACAAAGAGCATCCAGAAGATCGAATACAAGTCTCCCCATTCAATATCCTACACAGTTCTCATCCATATACCCGGTGAATTGTAAACCTGTAGGGGAAACACTCAGAACCTCAATGAAAGGAGGTGACCCACAGACAAGAACAAGATGTGTATTCGGGAAGCGTGTACTATGAGCAAGCAGAAGAAGAAAGGAAGGAAAAAGAGAAAGAACCCTAAGTGAGATGTTCTCTTATATATATAGGGGACATCAGTATGTGCCAATCATGGAAGGACGCAGCTGGTCCTTCCATGAATTACCTCTCTGTCTGGTCATCCCCTGTTGTTTCTGTGGTGATGTCTTCGCAGGTCTCTTCACAGCACAATTCTACACCTCCAAGCCTTGCTAAAGATTTTTTTGCAAACTCTGTTGGTCCATCTATGTGTTTGTGGTACAGACTAGCTGCTTGATTATATTTAAAATTGTTACAGTACCTCTCAATGATGGTGTCTTTGCCATTGGGATGGTTCAATTTATTGACTAGCGTGTTTTTTATCACGCATGGGTGTGCATTAGAATGATCCTGGAATGAACATCTTGTCAATACTGTTCATTACACCTCACAGTACTGCTCATTACACCTCACAGTACTGCAGAGCCTCGTCATGTCCATATCTGACATCACGTAGGGGGCCAACAGTAAGAAGACGCAATGCTAGGAAGGGCACTGATGTTTCCGACATTTACAGCGCGCTTAGGTGAATTTTGTTCCTGCATTCTTCAATTATTCACCTAATAATCTTGTCTATAACCAGCACCAGCACCCACATCTCGTTTAAAATAAGTCAGATACGAACATAGAGGGAGCCTTCTCTGGTGTACTGATACTGTCTTTTACCCCCATAGTCTCACTGCACAACGACCTCCGCTTGTTCTCAGGCTTCATGTGGAGTGTCCCATTTATTGGTCTATATTGTGGCTAATGTGGCCGCTGAGAAGAGTATGGACCTTCTTTCAGAGCACATGTATAAAGTTATGCACTCGTCTATTTGCAGCTATCCAAGCACAAATTATAGGGGAGTCGTTGATCTTCTCTTAAACATTATCACCCCGTATCATGCTTTATTCATCCCTACAACATAGAAAGTAACTACAACAGGACCGTGAAACAGGAAGGTAATGATCTTGCCTGAGTTATTGATAGACAGTTCTATAAATGGTTTCTGAATGAGTCATAATGTGAGAGGCGCAGGGGATGCTAGGAGTACTAGATCTGATCGTGCGAGGGGCGGAGGTGATACTGTGGCCATTGAGGATGAACTCCATTGAATCTTCAGGCTTGGATATAGCAACGACCTAAATCACTCACACTCTCCGCTCCATTCACATAAATGTTATATTATCTGCCCGCTCCTTATTTCTCACCCACTTTTTGACCCATTGACGTCTTCCTCACCGTTCCTTTCATGATGGCTGCCTTGTTCTCCCTTCTCCCATTCCAAAACCCCACGGCCCATGCTTCAACATTTACCTTAGTAGTACCATGGTCTCATTGAGATGTCCGCATACAACAGCTATCCATTTCTATCGGATCAATGAAGGTGAGATACCCGTACGCGGCAACGGATCTTCCAAAGGAACTGATCTGATTCACCTCGGAGCTTCGATCTCAGGCATAGTATAATCACTGGATAATTTCAAAATACTATTTTGGGCACCGTTCTGTTTACCCTGTATGTTCCTCCAGCTCAATTTGGTCTTGGTGTCTGCTGATCTCCTTACTGCATTAGAGTGGGTACAAGCGTCTCAGTTGATTGGAGTGCTGTTGGAGGTTTTCAGTGTCGCGTGTTCAGGGAAACAAACGATGGCAGACCAACGATCACTTGGGGCCTGCCTACTTTTAAATGAGATACTGTATCTGTGCTCCCTGAACTGACAAAATGTAGAGTGGAGGATGAATCAACGACGGCTCAAGAGTCTGAATACATCATGGAGGTCATAAAGACCGACTATCTCCAGTGCTGAGCTTGGACATACAATAGGAACTACAAATAGATGGAAACTTATTTCGGGAAAAGATTGTAACTGGTATATTGAGTCAGTTTCTCATCTAAGGCAACATGTGGTCCAAGGGTTTCGGTGAAGACATGACCGTACTTCTGATGAGGGAACTGAGGAAGTTGAATCACGGCAGTTCCAGGATGATTCATTGCTACATCCATGGCAACTCTGCGGGAAAATTAGTACGATAATTAGCATAAGACAAGTCAACTGATATATATAGGAAAGTGTTCGGTGGAAGAAAATTATCAACTCTAAAGCAGTGCACAATATCTACGCCTGACATTCCATACCCGGTCAACGTCCAAGAGAATGAGATTAACGGCAACCTCAATAGCTCAATGTTTTTAATTTTCTGATGGGTAAATCCCCACTTCTGTGAATAAAAAACCCACAAAATTACGTGCATCAGGAATTTACACCATGATATACGGAGGAATCATGTACATTTACCGTGAGTTCTGCCCTTCAAATTGAAAAGACAGGAAACTTTATCAGTGATGTTTCCCACAGTGTCCAAAAAGTGAATCGTCGCATTGTTCTGTCAGCCATTTCAGTGCTCTATTTTCTATGCTTCCTGGAGTTCATTGTGGATTGGTACTACATCCATTGGACAATTGTAAAAATGGAAATACACGTGAATGTCCTTCATACCCCATGAAGCAATCACTTCATTCCTCAAAACGGCGTTGAAATTTTGCGCCCTATTCAAGAGGCTTAGCATGCGAGAAACATCTTCGTGAAATGCAGTTGGTAGAGCTGAGATTAAGTACTTACGGACTAATTCTATTAAGGGCAATGGTGAGGATACAGACACGGATGCTACTGAATATTGGCAGCAGAAATACCGAACAGATGAATGAATACACGAGTTCCCTACACTGGAATTAGGGCAGTAGTCTAAAATATGTATGCCTGCCGCTCTTGATCCTGCCCACATAGGCAGCGCTCAACCCTTGCGTAAGCTATTAACTATCCTTCAATCGCCTCCTGACGGTGATAAGCACTTAAGCTCTTCTGAGAGTCCTGGCAGCTTTGAAGGTTGCATAGAGACGTAATTAGATACACGGGTATGCGATTCCTCGTGCCCCCTATTATCTCGTCCACAACCGCGCTGTCTACGTCCATCCTCGAGCTACACACCGATCCTCATGGCGATAGGAAGGTAAGCGCACACTGCTCCTCATAGACTCTGCGGACAAAGGAGAGGACAGCGAGCACGATTTAAGGACAAATGCGCCGAGCTTGACGCTCGTCCATTCGCATAACTGTGAATGGAGCATTCCGGATGTGTGGCAAGTGTGCAGTGCCGGTGACGCTTATGCTTGGGTAGTGTTTTTAGTGTGAGGAGGGTGGCGGTGAAGGGGTGAAGAAACAGGAGAGGAAAATGAAGAGGAGGGATAGGAGGAGTTACTTGCAGTGCATAAAAACCTTTTCGCTTCGGGTCTGCAACCACAATGCGGAAAGATACACAAAGTGAAAAGGTGACGAACGTGGGAGGAAGCCGGGGAAGATAATGACAGTGCTGCTCACCCCGCTCATGGTCCTTGAGGCGAAGATCGATTGACATGGTGTTTTGAGGAGTGAGTTGTTTTCTTTTCATTCCTACGTGTTGTATCATTATATTGTGAGGGCGGAATGCATGCGCCTTTTCTTTTTTGCTTTCTTGTCATTCGATCACTTACCGTTTGTGGTTCTTTGACCTCGATCCCTGGACCGTTCTTTCTCTTTCTCCTTCCTTCCTCTCCGCTTCGCTTCCCCTTCTCCTCGTAACAGCACGATCATTAAACTCCCCTCCTCCCCTCTCGTACAGCCCGATATTCGTCGTCGTCAACACTCTTCTTCTCTCCTCCCTCCCGTGCTCACCCACACGCAGATCACGTCCGCAGGCGCACGGGGTGGTCCATTTGAGCGGCCCATTAGTTGAACTATTCTTTACAGGTATTGTGTGTTGACGCCAGTGGTTATGTTGGGGAGTGTGTTGGGTGGACTGTAGTTGGCGGAGTTTTAGGATTGGGTATCGGCGGTGAGGTGATGGAGGGGTGAGGTGGCGGAGAGGGGATGACAGGGATAGAGACAAGGGTGGTGTGAGGCGACATAATTTGAGGTGGCAGGGCAATGGTGGGATTTTTTCTTCTTTTCTTGTTTGTCGCTTCTGGTACGCTATGCGTGCTGGGCTGGTTGTTCCTGCTTCAAGCTTCATTGCTTTATGTTCCTTTCCCCCTCTTTGTATTGTTTCTTCACGGTCCGATCGTGATATATGCATATATCACTGCATAATCACTCATAGATAGAATTTTATTCGTTCTCCGGCTTTTTTACTTTATTTTCCTCACGTACTTAGCAATTCTTTACTCTCTCTGATTTTACTTGCCGCTTTGAATGATAATCACAAAGCGTAGCGTGCTGCGTGCGTCAGGGACCTAGTTCAATTAGTTTCATCGAGAATGAGAGAGTGGACAGGGTATATGTCTAGAGGGTACGTACCACACTGCCATTTATTTTCTCTGAGTCGGGATCGGAATCACAATCAATTCTGCTCGTTAAAACTATAGTAGTAACTCAATATACAGTACACTTCACTGGGGAGGGCATTCACGCAGTCTACAACTGCAAGAGTCTGGGCGTCGGTGACTGGTCTGAGAGAACTAATGGGCTCACCAAGCCCAAATAGGAGCAAATTAGCAAAGCGTGGAGGACGCAAAAGGGGAGAGGTAAGATAAAAATATATATTTGCAATCAGGAAGAAGCGGAGGTAGGTATTCAAAGGCTATAGTCAATAGGTAGATGTGTTGACCGTATTAACGACGAATAGCAGATCTGTCGACATCAAATTTCGCTTCTTTCCGTTTTCCTTTCGTATTTACCATTCTACGATCGATACACGTTCAGGTAACAGTTGATCTGTCAATTATTTAACATCTTCGTTTCTGTTTTTCCATTCTTGCTTGGTCACATATTTATTTTTCTACTTATTGTAGGTAGACTGTGGCACCTAGTATATACAATTATCGTCATTTTTTTTACCAGTAATCCTATCATCCTGCTTCTTCAACAGTGACAGAGAAAGGATGAGTGAATGGACTCGTACTAGATGCCTACCGTCCTTACAGAAACGATTTTACATCCTCCTGATTCTGCAGTTGTGAACTGCGTGAACAAATAAGAATGTAGTTGTCAAATATTTATATTGCCATTCCATTTTTAATAAAGAGAAATTGGAGGAGGATTCTCACCATCGCCTTATGTTCGACGCTCAGTCTCTAGCGCTGGGATTTATTAGCACGATGCGTCTGATCAGCAGGTCAGAGTAGTATACATTTTTTGAGATCTGATCGTCAAGCGTTCAGTTACTGACCCTAGCTTATTAGATCACATTTAAAGGCCAGCTCTAACGCCCTCATCACGTATCAGCCCACCAATTCTACCAAACGCAACAGGTCAACAACACCACCATAGGCCTCGTCATGGGAAGGTGTGATTCAGACACCTGAAATATACGGTGAGCATACATATAGAGCAGGACTGAGATTACATGATTTTTGTCAAGTCCGGGGTTCTAGGTGTTGTACTGGTATAGTTCGGGTGTTACATATATAGGGAAAAGCGAGGACAGCAGCAGCGATCTAAGGTTGGTGCAAAGCGATGCGATAGACGATGGATGGTGGATGATGGATGATGAACACGACGGACAACACACCATATGAGCGAAGAAGATGAGGAAAAAATAGACGCAATGAGGAAAGCTAATTAGCAGTCACAAATGTCATGAACAAGAGCTACACCTTGGCCGTGGCCGAATGGATGAATGTTCACCCCCGCAATTAAAAAGGAATGCATATTAAAAGAAGTCCATCGTAAGTGTCGTTACTGTTTTATTCTAGAAGCAGGGTTCGAGTTTAAGTATCAATATCAGTATTCTAGTTCAAACGCGAAGTTCGCGCCATGAGTGAGATTCTGAGAAATTTCAGGTATGGTGACTGACTGACAGACCCTATATGGGACGCGCGTTTAGTGTATGCGAAATGCGAGAGGATGGTGCAGAGCAATAGTAATAGATAGAACGGATGCACAGGGGCAGGGACGTAAGGAGGAGCCGGGGGTACAGACAATACGTGGATAGATGGGAGATATGATGAGCCAGAGGGAGCGGGGGGATGGATGGAGCCCGTGATGAGGTGAGTGAGGTCCTGGCGGAGCGAGAGAGTGTGCGCGGAAGACGATGTACGAAGACGAGCATCAACAATGTAACAAAAAGGAGCTCACGGGCAACATGATCCTTGGAGCTCAATTCTACGAGGGCTCTGGAGAGACTTGCTCAATCCAGAATCATCTAGTTGGGTAGAGGTAACTAAACAAGCTGAGATCATCGAAATTGGGGAGGGTGTCTGTAAGTCAAAAGACCACTGCAATCATGACTCAAAGCCTAAATCTATCCAAAACTCAAGATGGATCTTGAGGTGCCGTTCATGTTCACAGGAAACCCGGGAAATTCCAGCTTGACAGGCCTGGTACCTGCTCCGTCCAACAAGAACAATCAGAATGACATCGATCCAATCAGAGTAATTGGACATTTAGTCCTTAGAAACTTCCTGCTGCATTTGGCAGACAGAATAGTCAAATTTCCAGGGTAAATTCACACTTTAATCCAGGGCCTCAACCCCCAGAAAAGGCGAGATCCAATTTCAGTGATAGAGAGTGGGCTGAATTTATTGCTGCGGGAAAGTGTTCCAACTGCAAGGAGCATGGACACTTGTCTCGGAATTGTCCAAAAGGAAATTCAGTCCAGTGATCTAGCTCGAAGCTTCCGGGTGTATCTAATTTTAATATTGAGATTGTACCCGAGGATCTTAGCAGCTCAAATGAAGTTGAAGTTCTCAGAAATCTTCAACTAGATTCAATTAACTTCTTACCAGAGGCAGTCAGTGAGACGTCTAACAACTCCAATGAAATTCAGGTGCTGGATAGTCTTGAACTAGACTTAATCAATTTCCCACTCTGGCAAAAGATGTGGCCGAGATGCTGGACAGTACCCAGGTTGGGATGATTGACATTAATCCACCTGATTTAAGCGCCCGGGCATCCAATTTTACAACAGGCCCAAATGGGATATTACTGGACCGCAGCATCCTCGATGGACTTGTGTTGGGGATTCAGTGACACTTATGGCTACACATTTCTTGCAAAACAAACAACCATAACCCAGGTGATAGCCACTGGTTTCTCGGAGAACCTGTACAACAACGGTTCTTTGTCGAGTGCGCGGACCGCCGTTCCATGCAATGTATGATCGATATAGATTGCTCCGAACAGAAGTCCACAAAAATATTTATTGAGTCATATTTCTGCCTTGGATATTGGTACGAAATACAATGTGCCATTAAATACCATCTTTTGAAGGTGCATTCGTCCGCACATGGACTATGGACGACTCTATGGATATAATGCTATGTTGGTTCTTCAGAGTGGGGTAGCTTCCCTGTATTCCACACGCAGCCTTACAGTGCATAATGAAGGCCGTTTACGGTGGTCTCTAGTGGCCATATAACCCATAGCATTCATGATGATGACTACGACGGACAGCCTATTTCTATAAATAAGGAAAGACTCACCCATCCAGACTTTGATCTGAGTGATGGGTATCGAGAAAGACGTTTGGGAACTCCATCATCAAGCTCAAAATCAAATAATTCTGATGATCAGGACCCCAACGAGGCGTTCATTGCGTCACCTCGTAATAATTCCGTTGGAGATACAATAGCTACTGGATCTACGGAGTGAAGGGGCGTTTAAAATTACTGAAGAGGAGGAATTGTGGGATAATCAGTGTTGTGGAATTAGCACTTGTCCACATTGTCCAATGGGTGATTTTACCAACATGCACTTACTTCAATTCTTGAATCATCAGGTCCTTATCATAGCGATAGCCTCACCTATGAAGTTCCGGAGAGCGAGAAGTTTGAAACAACATTAGTTCAACCTTCAATCTATCGAGTTTGTGATAGATACCACCGAATCACAACTTATTTTTCCCCAATTTAATTCGCCCTGAAGAATTTTTTTTTCCCCAGCACAACATTATGCAGAGCAATGTGCAAGGATACTAAACATATTTTTATTGGCTAGATAGCGTTATGGTCCTCAATTATCAATGAGTCCAGTACTACAAATTGGGCTGGTACTCACCATTGAAGCAGGACGTCTGTATCTAAACAATGTTGAATATCGGTTTAGGGAAGATCGTATAAGCCGAGTCAGACCTAATGAAACAGATTTAAATTGTCTGGTAGTAACTGATTTGGTTACGGACCGCACCTGGTCCATATCGTGGTTGACTGTTGAAAACCCTGACTTCAATGCCGCGGAATGGTTCCAGGAAAGACTGCTAAATGTAGATCAGAATCAAGACATCGAGGAGGATAATTTAATCTTCAAATAACTCCTCGAAAATTTATTATCATTGGCGAGTCTGATTTTGAAGACTCAGATGAAGACCCATACACAATTTAGATGCACCTGAGCCCCGCGAAGGGCATGTAAATCACAGTTTGCAATTCCCCACCTTAGAGTTCTTATCTTACTTTGTCAACGAAGAACCTCCGGATACTAATGAAGAAACATTAGTGTTAATGCGGTTCAAATACTTACCCTAATAGTATTCGCCAACCACTAGAGTCCTAATTGAGATTATATGTGTATTACTAGATCAGGCTTGTATGCTGTCTATATAATTGCAGCTCATATAATTTGCGAGAGCACATAAGATCAGGCTCCACAAGCTTATATGTCTGTATTTATATACTAGAGTCTATCTAAATCTATCAAATATCTACATATCCCAGCCAATATAGCCACTCATCTCTACTTATTTAGGGCTGTAGGGCTATTCAACTCAGATACCACTTATTCATCTTGATGTTATGCAGAAGGTTTGAACCTACACTAGCAATGGTAAAGTGTAATGATTAAATTAATCGCTATACACCGGCTAATCCATATAGTACAAAAATTGAAGGAGAACTGTTGGGATCGCATAGTTCGAGTACATCTCATGTACGTCATAGGCCGAGAGAGAGAATTAATCTCGAATGAAAGTGGTCATTCCTTGCAAATTATTCTTGTCTGAAGAATGTACTTGTAAGCACGGACTCTAACGGGGATCAAACATTCAATAGGTCACGTACCCAACTTGATTCCAGCAGCCTTGGCAGCGGAAGCAAAATTGAAGTTCTGAACGGTGGTCGCCTTTCCTGGGGTATTCACAGAGAGGACGTTCACAGTGGTTGCATTGGCTGCCAAAACGTAAAGGAAGCTAATTAAAGGAGTGTGCAAGTAGCATGTTAACTAACATTAATTCGTTCGAGAAATATAAACTTACTTGTTTGTTCCGATAGTGGCGACGTCGTTATCAATAGTTGCAGAACCTGGAGCTTGGGGGTATTGCTGGGTCATAATCGTCTGTCAATGATTCGTTATTCAAGAGAGAGAGATTCTAGTGCACACACCTTGACAATGGATCCGGTCAGGTTCTTGCTGACGTTCACCTCAGTGATGGTCGAAGTGCCGATATCAATCAAGTAGAAGTTTCCAGACTTGGAACTGAAGCTCGACCAGCACGTAGCCGATTGGCCAGCAATAGGAACAACAGATGACGTCGCGCTCAGACCGCTGTTCTTATCGTTGCCGTTGCCGCTTCCACCGAAGTTGAAGATATCGAATCCCACTCCAGGGTCCGTGGCCAAAATTGCATTTGTTCCTGGGATGAGGGTCATGGAGAATGGAAGTAATCCTCCGGATGCTGGAGTAGATTTGACGGGTTCAGCTGAGAGTGAGCCATCTGAGGCTATATCCCAAGCAGCGAGGAATCCTTCAATAATTCAATGCATCAGTAACTGAATTGGAAATCAAATGTTATGGGACTCGTGATGCTTACCAGGTGTAGGTGGGACACCTTTGACGGACGCTATGACCTTGGACCCATCTTCGCTGAAAATGATGTGGTTGGCTGTACCCGGTGGCCCGGTCGCAGGCGTGGTTTGGTTCAGTCCAAGAGAGCGGAGTGTGTTTGGCTTCACGATCAATCCCAGTTTAGAATCAGGTGTGTAGCAGCTAAATAGAAGGGGATTATTATGCATAAGCTCAACTGATCGCCTAAAGGAGGAAGGAAAACGACTTACTTGACCCCATTTACTGCCCCACCATTAAGCACACAGACCATAGTAGCCTTCGAGTTGATAGCGACTGACATGGGGAACTCTCCCTCAGAAGACACAGGCGTACCGACCATCGTAAGCTTCGAAGGGTTGCTCGGGTTGATAGCGAACATGGAGAGGGTATTCGAACCTGACTGGACAACCGACGGAATCGACATTAACTTACGACACCATTGAAAGCAGCTTGAAAATGGACCCACGTTGATAGTCACCAACATCTTGGCCACCGCGTTGACCTTGATCGAACCCTGAGAGAACAGAGGGTCAGGACCAATTGTCGTGCTTAATCCATGTACGCCACGCCTGCCTGCGTTGATCGGCATTGACTGAACTCTGTAGAGTTCAATCGAAGATTAGCGTCGTGAAGTAACTATAGTAGCAACAGAATTTTACCAATTTTCCGTTCGCTGCGATGTTCATGGATACGATCTGGTTTCCCGAGGGATCATTAGTGATAACTTCGGTGGATGTTCAAGTTAGCCAGGTATCATTTTTTGCTCACGGAAGGGTCTTACAGTATGCTGCTCCAGAGCTCGAAGAGCTTTGACCTTGAGATGTGGAACCGAAAGGAGCAGCGAAAATGCTGGTGGCGAGAGAAATAGCGAGTACAATACGAGAAGTCGAAAGGAACATCATCTTGAACGGTTGGCGTAGGTTGGTTTGAGTATATATGTAGAGCAAAGGAAGGCAGTAAATCCGTTGATGCTTGCGTCCCACGAAACTTTTGACGTTAGGTTGTTAAAAGGTGAACTGTTTGAACAGCTGAAGAACGAAGGAAAGTTGAGAACTGACGAACTAAAACACCGAAACACATACCGCATCTTATACTAAACCCACCATCCACCACAAATTTATTTTTGGCGCCGACGCAAGCCTATTGATCCACCTTCCCTGGCCGTCGACCCTCGAGTCTCTAGATTCCGGTATTAACCCCTTTGGAGAACAAGGGATATGGATGGCTGTGTCGACCCCGAGAGGGTTGGTAAGTCAGCGATCGCGCTGAGATGTGCTGCGTGACCTTGTTCATGCCTCGACGACAGCAAGTCACGGGACATTCGTCGCTTGAAGGACTGAAGGATCCAGTATATGCTGAGTAACAATCAGATGAGGTTACTAATACAATTATAATCAGTGAAAGTCAAACGCAGAGAATGATGATGATCCTTACGTTGCGAGACGGTATGAGTTACCGATTACACATGTATGTATCTTCGGCACAAACAGGACATTTTCTGGGTATTTTAGAGCTCAGAACAATAGTGAAACATTGAAGGATCCTTGCCCTCAGATTCTAGGGAAATTGAAACTATAGCCAATTCTCAGCGAAGGAATTCTAAACAAGCTAGACATGCTAGACTAGCGTACTTGCATTTGCACTTAATCGTATCCATGCCATGCTGGACCAAGGTAACGCTGATATGATCGCCCTTAAGGCCCGGTATTTATAACTATATGTCGACCCCGACAAGGATTTGCGCCGAAACGAAGGCATAATCTGAACGTAACACCGAACACGTGAAATGCAATGGAAGACAACTCTTCCTGCCATCCGCCAGCGTCATACTATTCACGTCAGTAGGGGAATGAGTTCATTGAAGTC
>JAJIRX010001066.1:0-28625 GCA_023853785.1 Psilocybe azurescens | reverse complement strand
CGCCTCTAACCCAGTATCAAGGGCATGACGCCAACTTACCAACCCCAGCACCAGAGTCGCATAGGCTGCAATTACTCATATATCCGGATTACTATTTGGCTCCCAGTAACACAGTGGCAATGGCTGTAGTGGAAACACCATTGGAGAAGATATTAACACATCGGTTCAGGCAGACGATGCGGAGCCTACCGGTGATCAAGCGAAGAGGGAATCAGTGCGGATGCCACATCCGGAAACAATCAGGAAGTCTAGCACATTGCAGCAAATCAATAGCAGATCTGTCGACATCAAATTTCGCTTCTTTTCCGTTTTCCTTTCGTATTTACCATTCTACGATAGATACACGTTCAGGTAACAGTTGATCTGTCAATTATTTAACATCTTCGTTTCTGTTTTTTCTATTGCTTGCTTGGTCACATATTTATTTTTCTACTTACTGTGGGTAGACTGTGAGCACCTAGTATATACAATTATCGTCATTTTTTTTACCAGTAATCCTATCATCCTTCTTCTTCAAAAGTGACAGAGAAAGGATGAGCGAATGGACTCGTACTAGATGCCTACCGTCCTTACAGAAACGATTTTACATCCTCCTGATTCTGCAGTTGTGAACTGCGTGAACAAATAAGAATGTAGTTGTCAAATATTTATATTGCCCTTCCATTTTTAATAAAGAGAAATTGGAGGAGGATTCTCACCATCAGCTTATGTTCGACGCTCAGGTCTCTATCGCTGGGATTTATTAGCACGATGGGTCTGATCCAGCAGGTCCAGAGTAGTATACATTTTTTGAGATCTGATCGTCAAGCGTCCAGTTACTGACCCTAGCTTATTAGATCACATTTAAAGGCGAGCTCTAACGCCCTCATCACGTATCAGCCCACCAATTCTACCAAAAGCAACAAGGTCAACAACACCACCATAGGCCTCGTCATGGGAAGGTGTGATTCAGACACCTGAAATATACGGTGAGCATACATATAGAGCAGGACTGAGATTACATGATTTTTGTCCGAATCCGGGGCTCTAGGTGTTGTACTGGTATAGTTCGGGTGTTACATATATAGGGAAAAGCGAGGACAGCAGCAGCGATCTAAGGTTGGTGCAAAGCGATGCGATAGACGATGGATGGCGGATGATAGATGATGAACACGACGGACAACACACCATATAAGTGAAGAAGATGAGGAAAAAATTAGACGCAATGAGGAAAGCTAATTAGCAGTCACAAATGTCATGAACAAGAGCTACACCTTGGCCGTGGCCGAATGGATGAATGTTCATCCCCGCAATTAAAAAGGAATGCATATTAAAAGAAGTCCATCGTAAGTGTCGTTACTGTTTCATTCTAGAAGCAGGGTTCGAGTTTAAGTATCAATATCAGTATTCTAGTTCAAACGCGAAGTTCGCGCCATGAGTGAGATTCTGAGCAATTTCAGGTATGGTGACTGACTGACAGACCCTATATGGGACGCGCGTTTAGGTGTGTGCGAAATGCGAGAGGATGGTGCAGAGCAATAGTAATAGATAGAACGGTATGCACAGGGGCAGGGACGTAAGGAGGTGCCAGGGGGTACAGACAATACGTGGATAGATGGGAGATATGATGAGCCAGAGGGAGCGGGGATGGATGGAGCCCGTGATGAGGTGAGTGAGGTCCTGTCGGAGCTGAGAGAGAGTGCGCGGAAGACGATGTACGAAGACGAGCATCAACAATGTAAAAGAGAGCGCACGGGCAACATGATCCTTGGAGCTCAATTCTACGAGGGCTCTGGAGAGACCTGCTCAATCCAGAATTATCTAGTTGGGTAGAGGTAACTAAACAAGCTGAGATCATCGAAGTTGGGGGAGGTTGTCTCTAAGTCAAAAGACCACTGCAATCATGACTCAAAGCCTAAATCTATCCAAAACTCAAGATGGATCTTGAGGTGCCGTTCATGTTCACAGGAAACCCGGGAAATTTCAGTTTGACAGGCCTGGTACCTGCTCCGTCCAACAACAACAATCAGAATGACATCGATCCAACCAGAGTAATTGGACATTTAGTCCTTAGAAACTTCCTGCTGCATTTGGCAGACAGAATAGTCAAATTTCCAGGGTAAATTCACACTTTAATCCAGGGCCTCAACCCCCAGAAAAGGCGAAATCCAATTTCAGTGATAGAGAGTGGGCTGAATTTCTTGCTGCGGGAAAGTGTTCCAACTGCAAGGAGCATGGACACTTGTCTCGGAATTGTCCAAAAGGAAATTCAGTCCAGTGATCTAGCTCGAAGCTTCCGGGTGTATTTAATTTTAATATTGAGATTGTACCCAAGGATCTTAGCAGCTCAAATGAAGTTGAAGTTCTCAGAAATCCTCAACTAGATTCAATTAACTTCTTACCAGAGGCAGTCAGTGAGACGTCTAACAACTCCAATGAAATTCAGGTGCTGGATAGTCTTGAACTAGACTTAATCAATTTCCCACTCTGGCAAAAGATGTGGCCGAGATGCTGGACAGTACCCAGGTTGGGATGATTGACATTAATCCACCTGATTTAAGCGCCCGGGCATCCAATTTTACAACAGGCCCAAATGAGATATTATTGGACCGCAGCATCCTCGATGGACTTGTGTTGGGGATTCAGTGACACTTATGGCTACACATTTCTTGCAAAACGAACAACCATAACCCAGGTGATAGCCACTGGGTTTCTCGAGAACCTGTGCAACAACGGTTCTTTGTCGAGTGCGCGGACCGCCGTTCCATGCAATGTATGATCGATATAGATTGATCCGAACAGAAGTCCACAAAAATATTTATTGGAGTCATATTTCTGCCTTGGATATTGGTACGAAATACAATGTGCCATTAAATGCCATCTTTTGGAAGGTGCATTCGTCCGCACATGGACTACGGACGACTCCTATGGATATAATGTTATGTTGGTCCTTCAGAGTGGGGTAGCTTCCTGTATTCCACACGCAGCCTTACAGTGCATAATGAAGGCCGCTTTTACGGTGGTCTCTAGTGGCCATATAACCCATAGCATTCATGATGATGACTACGACGGACAGCCTATTTCTATAAATAAGGAAAGACTCACCCATCCAGACTTTGATCTGAGTGATGGGTATCGAGAAAGACGTTTGGGAACACCATCATCAAGCTCAGAATCAAATAATTCTGATGATCAGGACCCCAACGAGGCGTTCATTGCGTCACCTCGTAATAATTCCGTTGGAGATACAATAGCTACTGGATCTACGGAGTGAAGGGGGCGTTTACAATTACTGAAGAGGAGGAATTGTGGGATAATCAGTGTTGTGGAATTAGCACTTGTCCACATTGTCCAATTACTTCAATTCTTGAATCATCAGGTCCTTATCCTAGCGATAGCCTCACCTATGAAGTTCCGGAGAGCGAGAAGTTTGAAACAACATTAGTTCAACCTTCAATCTATCGAGTTTGTGATAGATACCACCGAATCACAACTTATTTTTCCCCAATTTAATTCGCCCTGAAGAAATTTTCCCATCACAACATTATGCAGAGCAATGTGCAAGGATACTAAACATATTTTTATTGGCTAGATGGCGTTATGGTCCTCAATTATCAATGAGTCCAGTACTACAAATTGGGCTGGTACTCACCATTGAAGCAGGACGTCTGTATCTAAACAATGTTGAATATCGGTTTAGGGAAGATCATATAAGCCGAGTCAGACCTAACAAAACAGATTTAAATTGTCTGGTAGTAACTGGTTTGGTTACGGACCGCACCTGGTCCATATCGTGGTTGACTGTTGAAAACACTGACTTCAATGCCGCGGAATGGTTCCAGGAAAGACTGCTAAATGTAGATCAGAATCAAGACATCGAGGAGGATAATTTTAATCTTCAAATAACTCCTTGAAAATTTATTATCACTGGCGAGTCTGATTTTGAAGACTCAGATGAAGACCCATACACAATTTAGATGCACCTGATCCCGGCGAAGGGCCTGTAAATCACAGTTTGCAATTCCCCACCTTAGAGTTCTTATCTTACTTTGTCAACGAAGAACCTCCGGATACTAATGAAGAAACATTAGTGTTAATGCGGTTCAAATACTTACCCTAATAGTATTCGCCAACCACTAGGAGTCCTAGTTGAGATTATATGTGTATTATTAGATCAGGCTTGTATGCTGTCTATATAATTGCAGCTCATATAATTTGCGAGAGCACATAAGATCAGGCTCCACAAGCTTATATGTCTGTATTTATATACTAGAGTCTATCTAAATCTATCAAATATCTACATATCCCAGCCAATATAGCCACTCATCTCTACCTATTTAGGGCTGTAGGGTTATTCAACTCAGATACCACTTATTCATCTTGATGTTATGCAGAATGTTTGAACCTACACTAGCAATGGTAAAGTGTAATGATTAAATTAATCGCTATACACCGGCTAATCCATATAGTACAAAAATCGAAGGAGAACTGTTGGGATTGTATAGTTCGAGTACATCTCATGTACGTCATAGGTCGAGAGAGAGAATTAATCTCGAATGAAAGTGGTCATTCCTTGCAAATTATTCTTGTCTGAAGAATGTACCTGTAAGCACGGACTCTAACGGGGATCAAACATTCAATAGGTTACGTACCCAACTTGATTCCGGCAGCCTTGGCAGCGGAAGCAAAATTGAAGTTCTGAACGGTGGTCGCCTTTCCTGGGGTATTCACAGAGAGGACGTTCACAGTGGTTGCATTGGCTGCCAAAACGTAAAGGAAGCTAATTAAAGGAGTGTGTAAGTAGCATGTTAACTAACATTAATTCGTTCGAGAAATATAAACTTACTTGTTTGTTCCGATAGTGGCGACGTCGTTATCAATAGTTGCAGAACCTGGAGCTTGGGGGTATTGCTGGGTCATAATCGTCTGTCAATGATTCGTTATTCAAGAAAGAGATTCTAGTGCACACACCTTGACAATGGATCCGGTCAGGTTCTTGCTGACGTTCACCTCAGTGATGGTCGAAGTGCCGATATCAATCAAGTAGAAGTTTCCAGACCTGGAACTGAAGCTCGACCAGCACGTAGCCGATTGGCCAGCAATAGGAACAACAGATGACGTCGCGCTCAGACCGCTGTTCTTATCGTTGCCGTTGCCGCTTCCACCGAAGTTGAAGATATCGAACCCCACTCCAGGGTCCGTGGCCAAAATTGCATTTGTTCCTGGGATGAGGGTCATGGAGAATGGAAGTAATCCTCCGGATACTGGAGTAGATTTGACGGGTTCAGCTGAGAGTGAGCCATCTGAGGCTATATCCCAAGCAGCGAGGAATCCTTCAATAATTCAATGCATCAGTAACTGAATTGGAAATCAAATGTTATGGGACTCGTGATGCTTACCAGGTGTAGGTGGGACACCTTTGACAGACGCTATGACCTTGGACCCATCTTCGCTGAAAATGATGTGGCTGGCTGTACCCGCTGGCCCGGTCGCAGGCGTGGTTTGGTTCAGTCCAAGAGAGCGGAGTGTGTTTGGCTTCACGATCAGTCCCAGTTTAGAATCAGGTGTGTAGCAGCTAAATAGAAGGATTATTATGTATTAGCTCAACTGATCGCCTAAAGGAGGAAGGAAAATGACTTACTTGACCCCATTTACTGCCCCACCATTAAGCACACAGACCATAGTAGCCTTCGAGTTAATAGCGACTGACATGGGGAACTCTCCCTCAGAAGACACAGGCGTACCGACCATCGTAAGCTTCGAAGGGTTGCTCGGGTTGATAGCAAACATGGAGAGGGTGTTCGAACCTGACTGGACAACCGACGGAATCGACATTAACTTACGACACCATTGAAAGCAGCTTGAAAATGGACCCACGTTGATAGTCACCAACATCTTGGCCACTGCGTTGACCTTGATCGAACCCTGAGAGAACAGAGGGTCAGGACCAATTGCCGTGCTTAATCCATGTACGCCACGCCCGCCTGCGCTGATCGCATTGACTGAACTCTGTAGAGTTCAATCGAAGATTAGCGTCGTGTGTGAAGTAACTATAGTAGCAACAGAATTTTACCAATTTTCCGTTCGCTGCGATGTTCATGGATACGATCTGGTTTCCCGAGGGATCATTAGTGATAACTTCGGTGGATGTTCAAGTTAGCCAGGTATCATTTTTTGCACACGGTAGGGTCTTACAGTATGCTGCTCCAGAGCTCGAAGAGCTTTGACCTTGAGATGTGGAACCGAAAGGAGCAGCGAAAATGCTGGTGGCGAGAGAAATAGCGAGTACAATACGAGAAGTCGAAAGGAACATCATCTTGAACGGTTGGCGTAGGTTGGTTTGGAGTATATATGTAGAGCAAAGGAAGGCAGTAAATCTGTTGATGCTTGCGTCTACGAAACTTTTGACGTTAGGTTGTTAAAAGGTGAACTGTTTGAACAGCTGAAGAACGAAGGAAAGTTGAGAACTGACGAACTAAAACACCGAAACACATACCGCATCTTATACTAAACCCACCATCCACCACAAATTTATTTTTGGCGCCGACGCAAGCCTATTGATCCACCTTCCCTGGCCGTCGACCCTCGAGTCTCTAGATTCCGGTATTAACCCCGTTGAGAACAAGGATATGGATGGCTGTGTCGACCCCGGGAGGGTTGGTAAGTCAGCGATCGCGCTGAGAGTGCTGCGCGACCTTGTTCATGCCTCGACGACAGCAAGTCACGGGACATTCGTCGCTTGAAGGACTGAAGGATCCAGTATATGCTGAGTAACAATCAGATGAGGTTACTAATACAATTATAATCAGTGAAAGTCAAACGCAGAGAATGATGATGATCCTTACGTTGCGAGACGGTATATGAGTTACCGATTACACATGTATGTATCTTCGGCACAAACAGGTCATTTTCTGGGTATTTTAGAGCTCAGAACAATAGTGAAACATTGAAGGATCCTTGCCCTCAGATTCTAGGAAATTGAAACTATAGCCAATTCTCAGCGAAGGAATTCTAAACAAGCTAGACGTGCTAGACTAGCGTACTTGCATTTGCACTTAATCGTATCCATGCCATGCTGGACCAAGGTAACGCTGATATGATCGCCCTTAAGGCCCGGTATTTATAAATATATGTCGACCCCGACAAGGATTTGCGCCGAAACGAAGGCATAATCTGAACGTAACACCGAACACGTGAAATGCAATGGAAAGACAACTCTTCCTGCCATCCGCCGGCGTCATACTATTCACGTCAGTAAGGGAATGAGTTCATTGAAGTCGGACCATGAACCCATATACTGAGCACTGTCAGCAAACGAAAGAGCGTGCAGGGAAAAACTTGACGGCACACAATCAGCACATTGATTTGACACGCAATAGCTCACTAAAAAACATCATTAAAGGTCAATTATGCAATTCGACATCAGTCCTAAAATCTAATTTCTTTCAGTCAAGAAACATTCTCCAAATTAACAAATACTCAGCGGAAGTCCCTCATGCCACAACGGTCACGACGATGAAGTCCCACTCTCAATAAGAGGGAAAGGACTGGCAAGCAAAATTCGTCCAGGAGGTCCAACCGACACACCGAGATCCGACACTTTCCTAGTTCCAATGTCATACACAAATCAATGGATGTAGACCTCCGTCATAGGCGTCTTCTCGCTCGTCGAGGGTATCGTAGGCCCGTCCCCGTTCGTCTGCATCACATCAGCGTAGTGCTGTAAGTAAATGTAGTTATAAATAGATTGCGAGTGATGATATGGTGTACATCAGGAGAAAGATGGGAACGCACGTCTTGGATCATGGCCGACTTGGCAATCTTCTGCATGTTTGATTTTACATTCTCTTTGACGAGCGCGTGGAATGCGGATGTTTATAATATTGGATATGTGGTGGGAATGGAGGCGTTAGTATTTCTGATTCTGAGTTATGAATAGGGTAGGAGGGAGAAAGAGGGCGAAAGACAAGCGGATGGCAAGAAGAGATGGAAGGGATGGAAGGAAGGAAATATATTCGTACGATTGTGTAGATGAGAAACTTGACTCATCAGTTTGAGTTTGCATGCTTCTCGATGGGCGACTATTTCCGATCTGCATTTGAAAAGTAAGCTTGTTGAGATTGGAAGCGGATACAATTAGAGTATGGCAGTGGCAAATGGGAATATGGACAAGAGCAGTAATGGGAATGGGAATGGGAATAAATGGGTCCACAAATACGAATACGAATACGAATACGAACTGTGTAGAAGTCTGATATATCTCCTGAATGGGCTGAATCCGTCCCTGTACTAGAACGTCTGCTGGGCGTGACAAGGGCGTCTTGACCGGCATCATCGATTCGGCGACTCCTCCACATCCATAGTGCCCCATCACAACCACATGCTTGACTTTCAACGCTTCTACTGCAAAAGAGAGAATCGCGTTTCTAAAATAACCAATTTTAGGACACAAGTGCCGACGATGATTTCATGAGAAAAGGAGGGGTCAAATTGCTATACGCACGAGTTGGGGTCCTGTTCATCGAATCGGTTGGCGACATTTCCTGCTGTGAATATGGTCCCGGGTTGAGCAGAGAATATGTATTGTTCGCTGACTCTGCAAAAGGGTCCATAATAGAATGAACGGGAATAATGAATGGTACATGCCGGCTATCCTAGCAATCGACCAACATGAGGAAAGAGTGCACTTATGATGTCGTGCGGAACTACTTGTCATGAGATTCCCTGCTATGTCGAATGTGGAAGCACTATGTCCGTGTTTTAAGGATACTGCTCGCGCATGGTCGAGTAAAGGAAGCAGTCGCGATCGAGGCTACGAATTTCGAGAAAGGCATTTCTCAGAGGTCGACGGTGGAGGAAGTAATGGCAAGGAAGGAGGCACAGCTAACGAGGGTCGTCGATGAGGTTGAAGGACGCTAGAAGCGAACCGATGGCGGTCGTGGTCGTTGTTCGTACGCTTTCTTCGGACCATGGGCCTCAATGCACGAAGCGAATTAATTGACACCAAGGTGAGGACTTTCAACCAATCGGCACACGCATATAGCGTGATGCGATCGATGAAGTGGCGGTGTTAAAAAGAACAAACGGTCTGATGTTGTTATGTAATCAGCAATTCTGCATCTTATCTCGACGCGGCGAACAGCACACACCGGGTGAAAATCGCCATCGAAGACAGTAAACCCGACGTCTGGATGATGGGAGAAAAGGCAGAAAGGCCAATGGCTGCAATTTACTGACATCCGACGGGCTTACGGCATGGAGTCCATCCATCTGAGTCGAGACTGGTCTCGACCCAACCCATTTGATCGAATCAATAGCAGCCCGGCCTCTGGAGTCTGGCGTCTTTTAAATACTGTATTGCTATTAGCAGTTACTTTAGTTGCATTGGATTGCCCAAGTAATACAGAAACGAGCATCTTTTTGGAACTATTCCTACTACGCGGCTGGTCTTGAGGCCTATCCCCGGGTTACTACGCCTATCTGAACCAGGAGATGCGTGGTATTCAATGTGCATATGCTTCTTTTTGCTTCATTTTACTTTCCTATATCGCTTTGCGGTTATTGGTTGAGTCCTTTATTAGACCTTATCACCCCCCTTTTTATGACAGCCCATCCTCTAAGTGTTCCTCCTATGCGTTGCTGGGTACATCCTAGCAAGAAAGGGTATTCAGGATAAGAAGACTCAAAAGTACGTTTACTCTCTCCTTCGACTATTTCTGGTTCGCTTTATATATCGCTCATATTGACGTTTGTAATTATAACAAATGCCAATCAATAGATTCCATATATCACTCTTCACACCAGTACTGCTCCTATTGCGAGTCGCCTTTTACTTGACGCCTGATACGCTAGCTTGCCGTCTTCGTGTGGCATATGGCGTCGCCCTCCTTTCCTAACCGTTTGATCTTGAACCCTTGACCGTTCCCCGTCGTCGTCAACTCTCCTGCCGTGCTCCTTGCCCGCGCACACCCTCCTGCAGAGTACGGCCGTCGTCGCATTGGCCGTCTCGTTTGAGAAGAAGAGCGATTTCGAGTTCAAGGGCGGCGAGAATGATTGGAGATGAGGTTGGCTAATAGTCAGTCTTCTCCTCTTTTTCTTCTATTCCATTTCGGGCAGTCACACTGACACGCACATAGGAGGCGAAACATAATCCTTTTATACGCTTCACGTGCGTTTTCTTCCTTTCCTCGTAGATCAACACAACATGTATGCTAATGCGTATGTATTACAGAGCAAAATACCAGCTGTGCGATGCCCTCTGCCAGCGTTTCTGGCGGCACTAGCTCAAGCAATAAGATACAGACGACATACCCACGCTCTCCTACCTCGGGCTGCGCGCGATGCTCAAATCGCTTGGGTCCATGCTCACCTTGGCTATTACATCCTCGGGCTTTTTATCGTTGCGAAGGAAGTGGCGAGGAAGTGGTCTACGAACATTTTGGGAACGATTGTAGTTGGGGGCTATACTATCACTTGGTGGGTAGTGACGGCCTTTCGATACTCTCGTTCGTCCTTCTCCGATCTGCGCGAGTTCCGACTTATCTGGATCGGTCCTCCATTTAGCTTTCCCTTCTCTTGTTCTAGTTTTTGGTTTTGTGGCTATCACGTTAATTCCCTCGACACATATTTTGACACCTTCGGTTTATTTTTTCACTTTTCTTACTGTTATTCTGTCGGTTCGCTCATCTATCTGTATTCAAAGATTGGCCCTTCCCTTTTCCACGTTGATATTCCGTCTCCTCTTAATATTTGTCCTTGCGACTTGTTCACACCTTTGTAACTACATTTCTTTATATTGTGTAAGATTTCAGAATGTGCATAAGCACTGACACGTTCTCTCCCCCTTTGCGAAATGGAACTTAGTGAATCTCAACGCCCAGCCCCGTATCATGGTGCAATCGGCAGCGGAGAATATGTTGGTGTATGGCCAGCTGCTTCTTGCTATTGTCAGATGCACGGCAGGCGGAATACGTTCTTTTATCTACCTCTCTTTGTTTATGCTATTTTGAGTCGTTGTCAAATGTTTCGGTGCTCGCATGTTGGTAGTGAGGAGGCTGCTCGATTGAACTGTTTGTCAATATGACGAGCACCGACACGAACAACTTGCTATATCTGCGGAAACGAGAGTTCCTCCAGCCCTCCGCCCCAAAATCGTCCCTGACACAACAGATGACAATGGCTATTCTTTAATTTTTAGACAGGCGGGACAACGATGTGAATGGGCTAATTGAGGTCGAGCCCGCTGGTGATAGCAAATATATGTATTTCTACTCTATCTATCTATCACCCTTGGACAATTTATTTATGCTCTACTGATGCTCCACCTTGTTCCTCTTCTTAGCATCATTGCTACCACACAGTGTATGCCTCCCTGCAACATCTTCGGCCTGTATCTCCTCTTTCACTGCACCGTGTCCCCATCCCTGCGACCTGAAAAGAAACTGTAACAGTCAACAATCTAATGAATGGCGCCGATCATGTCTTAGAGATGTAGAACAACTGTCTACAATTCCGAGTCCACGACTAGTCTGAGTGCATGATGAGAGCCGGGAGGATTTGCGTCGGGTGGGATGGGGTGCTTTGAGAGGCACAGAGACCAGAGATGCTGTGGGTGGGGCAGTGATCAATATCGAGAGCAAAGGGCATGAGCAGGCTGTGAAGACGTTCGAAAACTCAACGTTCAGCAGCAATGGGGTATCTGCTCACAATAACGGTCTCATACAAACATCTGGACTGCCCTCCATCAAGACTTACTAAGTTTCTCTCCCTATCGTCGGTTGCTATGTGGTCTCCCATTCTATTCTGGGGAGCCTTACATTTGGCATGCATCTCGTTCTAACCTCGTCAATGTCGCGCATGTTCTCTCCTCACTTCCATTTAGGCTTGTACGGCATCGGATCTTTGAACGCAGATCAGCCTGAATTCCCATCCTTACATAGCCCGTTCCAAATCCCCACTTTTCATATTTCGAGATTTGGGCATTTTAGTACCATGGTCTCATCCTATACCTACCAAATGCAATAGTTTCGTGTACAGAGACGATCGGCTTAATGTTAATCATTAACGGACGTGATAAATGCTGTATAATCATTGTTCTTTTGAGTTGCTCCTGTATGTCCCCTGTCCACACATGTTCGTACTTAATCGGTATCGAGGGTCCCTTTGATGAAAGTCTATAATCTATTGATCCATACTCCCAACGATTGATTAGATCAACTGGCCGCTGATACGAATATCCCAGTGTGAGATAGACCTGCATCAAATCGAAGGGACAACCAGATGATAGTTTAGCTCGTCTCATATCTCCCTGATCAGGTTGCTGCATACACATATCTGATGCAGTCCAATACGAGTGTATGACGGCTGAATGATGATCTCAAATATCATGACTGTATTTCGAGCATGTATTATTTAATCTGCATTACATATCTTTGAGCTCACCCCGGTCTTGATATGCTGTTCCCATGATCAACTTATTTCAATTAAGACTGTAAGCCGCGCATCAAATCAATTGCTTGTCCAACGTGGATCCTCCCAACCATATCTAAGAAAAAAACACTCTATTTCCAAAGACAGAGATAATTAACAAGTACAAGATAAAAATATTAGACAACAGGGATATATAAAGTATTCAGTGGACGAAGATCCTTAACTCTAAAGCATCTCCAAATGTCTATACCTGACAATCCATTCCCAGTCAACGTCCAAGAGAACGAAATTAGCGGCAACCTCAATAGTTCAATGCTTTTTAATTTTCTTATCGGTAAATCTCCACTACTGTGAATATCACCAAAGCATACCTACATGGATCAGGTATTTACACCATGGTATATGGAGGCACCATGTACCTTTACAGTAGGTTCTTCCATTAACTTGTAAAGAAAATTGTCAATCATGTTGTCCTACAGTATCCAAGAAGCCTGCAAACTTGAACCGTCGCATTGTTCTGTCAGCCATTTCTGTGCTGTACTTACTTTGCTTCCTGGATTTCATCGTGGAATGGTATTACCTTGACTGGGAAGTTGTCATTACTGGAGACACACGAGAATCAATATTTTTGGCAACCGTTGGCAATGGCCTTGAATGGGCCTTTGTACTCAGTGGCTTTCTAGAGAATTTCTTGTTGATTATTTCTGATGGACTACTGGTTGGTCAGTATCATTGATTATTACTTAATTCTCATCAACATCTTGGTAGGTATGGAGATGCTACCACGTCTGGGGGAATCATTCTTGGCAATTTCAGCACCATTAATACTTTTAGTCGCAGAATTCGGTGAGTTCCATGGATGAATGTTCAGCATAAATAATTCCAGTAATGACACATTGTTACAGGTCTCTTTGTTGTGACAATGGTTTTAGATGTGAAATTTGGTCCGCTAACCAGTGACGCAAATGCCAATCTAGGCGATAATATCACAAGTGCTCTGACGCTTGTGTCACTGGGCACCACTATGATTACAACATTTATTATTGGGTACAGAATACATTCTGTTTCCCAAATGCATGGTTCACCATCTAGAAAATTATTCAATCACATTGTGACAATGATTATCGAGTCAGCCGCAGTTTACTCACTGGTACTCCTCCCTCGAGTCCATCATGATATTTGTTCCGTCAACTGATGTGCCAGGATCTCTCTTGAGTGAAGCACAGTATTACTTGGAGACAATTCTCACTGTTATCTCAGTATGTATCTCTTAGTGTTGATACAAACAAACTGTGTCTCTAACCTAGAACCAGGGATGGCACCAACAATTCTGGTTGCCAGAATTGCCACAAACAACAACCCCACAGTTGCATCCTCCACAATAACTCACATATCTGGCTTACAATTCGGATCACAGCAAGGGAGTGGCAGCAACGGCAGTGGAAACACCACCAGAGAAAATGTCAACACCTCAGTTCATACAGACAACGTGGATCCAGCGCCGGTGATCAAAGTGATGAGGGAGTCCAGCGCGAATGGCATATTTGGGGAAAAGCAAGTCTGAGGCTGCTCACACCCTTACAGTCATAATTCAGCATCTTTATCCATGTTCCTCTCTCCAAATTTTCTTATTTTCTTTGCTTGTATCTATATCTACTGTTTGGAGTTCAGTGTGGTTAGAGAAATCAACATTTATTTTTGACAACACCCAGGCAATAGTCGAGATGTCTAGTACTTATTTCATTTTAACATTTCTTTTCTAGCCTCATATGTAACCTTTTGTATTCCCAAATGCCGATGAAATCTAGTTCGTAACAGAAAAAATTGAAGTAAAGGACCATAACGAGATCACCAACAACTCTTCATGTTAGCTGCCCACAAATTTCCAGGCTTTCGTTTTATGTCCTAACCTCCCTTCCTCTCCTCCCTGGCTTTTCCCTTGTTAACCATCCATCCATCATGTGCTTCTGCAACCACACTCGTGGGACATCCAGCCGTACTCCAGAATTGGTCCAATCAGAAGATAGAGTCCAGCCCGTATCTAAACTGCGGGACTGCAAGAGCGCTGTTACAACACCTGTGTTTCCCTATTTGACTAGATTGTGAGGAGGTACAACATGGTAGATATGTTGTGTGTTGTTTTTGAGGTTAACACTTTAGGTGAAAGATATCAATAATCAGACATGAGAGATGTGATGCTGATGATGGTGGAGGAGAAAAAATCTATGTGCACTTGCACTGGAAGAGAATATACGGGTTCAGAAAGAATGTACAGGGAGAGAGGAACAGGGTGTTACTGTATGTAAGAGCACTGCGATATGATCTGTAATGTCTTGATGCATTGTGATGAGTTTTATTGCAGTTGTGTATGGTGTGGTTATTGAGCTTGGGGAAATGGTGGGGTGGAGAGATAAGAGCGGTGGGGCACGGAAGATGGCAGGAAAGAGGAATTACCACACTGGAAGCGAACTCCTCAGTAGCCGGATTAGCAGCAATGTCGAGACACCAGTGCTTCCAACTTCAGAGCACAACATCGATTTAGAGACGGCACAAAAGAAAAGACCACTTACAGCCCCTCAAATGACGCATGATTACATAGCTTCCATATGCAATCCGGGTCCAGGTTGTTTTTATCCTCTTCCTCTTAGAGGGCCTGTTCATATCTTCTACTTCAGCTTTACCCCTGTACTGTTAGTCTACACACGAGCCAATACGCTCGTCATCTTGTACTGCCACGGTAACAGCCTTAAGCGCGACATTACTGAGCGAGGACGACGGGATGAAGAGAATTTGAGGTGAACTATGAGAGTTACCGGCGCCAGTGACTCGTCTAGGTCTTCTCCCAACAACACCTGCACCTCGCACAATTCTTCGAAGTGCTCAAGCTCATAGGCTTCCCTAGACGTCCTCCCTCGTGCATATCAATTACGGACTGGTGGAGAGTACGAGCACCAGGGAGGGCACGGTAGTGTTCCTGGATGAGGTTATCAGGGAGGCGGGGAATGTGATGCATGACCAGATGATGAAGAGTGAGGAGAAGTATGAGGTTGTGGTGAATCAGGAGGATACGGCGCTTGAGATTGGGACTATGGAGGTGAAAATCCAGGATATGACTGCGACGAGGTACGTGCACGTGCGCATTGTCCTCCTATCTTTTACTTTCCCTTTTTGTTTTGGTGTTAACTCGTTTGGTGCGTGTCATTCAGGATAGGAAAATATACATTAAACCGGGATCGCATGAAATCCGTCGAAGGCGAAACGGGGCCCTACCTGCAATACGCCCACGTGCGACTCACATCCATATCTCGCAAAAGCCCCACCCTCATCCCTCCCCTGTTCCCTCGTTCACACCGCCCACCTCTTTCTACACCCACGCATGCGATATTGCACTGCTCCTAGGCACATACTCCGACGTCTAGAAGACTGATGAAGATCCAAGACCCGTCAGGTAACGTGACATTCGCGTTTCGACTGGGGCATACAATTAGTAGTGCGTGGGATGTGGTGTGCTGTACAAGATTCATCGGGCAGTTCGCTATTCTTGTCTCTTGTCTCGCCTTCTCATCAACGCTCATACGACTACAGGCTCCAGGCTACATGACATTGTAGTGCCGCGAAAACGGTCTCATGGTGATCCTCGTCTTGATTCTTCACGGTTCACATGTTCACATTGCGAGGGCTGGAAGTCCTACTTCTCTTTCTCTCCCCTTTTTCTCTCCCCTCACTCTCATAGCCCGATATTCGGCGTCGTTAATACCCTCCTGCTCCACCACCGCGCAGATCACGTCCGTAGGCGCATCGGGCGGGTCATTTGAGCGACTAGTTAGCCCGACTATTTTTGGAGCTATTGTGTGTTAACTCCTGTTGTTATGTTGGGGAATTTGGGCGAAGTGAGGTTGTGGGAAGAGAATGGCGGGGATGGAGGCGTTTTCTGGTTAGAATAGTAATGCTCTAGCAATGACAGAGGCATTGAAACCAAGCTAGTCAACAGTAAGCAATATGATCATTGTTCTTTTGAGTTGCCCCGTATGTCGCCCCTGTCCATACATGTTCGTACTTCATCGTTATCGAGGGCCCCTTTGATGACCATTCATACTATATCGCCCCATACTCCCAGTGATTAATTAGACTGGCGACTGATATCATATCCCGTAGTGTGAGATAAACCTGCAACAAATCGAAGGGACGACTGGATTGATGGTTTAGCTCGTCTCATGTCTCCCGGCTCAGGTTGCCGTATACATATATCTGATTACGAAAAGTGTGAGTGTGTGACGGCTGGATGATGATCTCAAAGATCATGATGGTATTTCGAGCACTTTTCTATTGAATCTGCACATTCCATCGAGCTCACCTCGGTCTTGATATGCTGATCCCGTGATCTTCTCATGGTCGGCTACATTGGATGCGTAGGAGAATACATGTCAAGACCATACCAAACCATCGCTTTTGTGCACCCTAGACTGAAGAAATAGGGAATAGTGTATTTTTATAATATTATGAAGGTTAACCATCAAAGTACTGGTGTACTACGCAGTGCCCATCTAGAAAGTGTTGCAGGCACAGTGCACTTTACTTTGGGACACGACTGCAAGTTAGATACCGAGTCAGTTGCTTGTTTAACGCAACACGTCAGCCTAACAGTCTCGATGAGGACACCATCTCATGTCCGGTGAGTGGACCGAGGTGGTCAAATCATTGTGGTTCCGGGATGATTCCTCATAAGACAAGATTACTATAGTGGACCGACACATATAAGACAGTGTTCAGTGGATGAAGATCCTGAACTCTAAAGCATCATACAATGTCTACACCTGATATTTCATTCCCAGTCAATATGCAAGAGAATGAAATTAGCGCCAACCTCAATGGCTCAGTGCTTTTTAATTATTTCATTGGTGAATCTCCACATCTGTGAATGACAACACCACAAACTTATGCGTAACCATGTATCTTTACCGTAAATTCTTCCATTAACTTGAAAAGAAATTTGCCAATGATGTGTCCTGCAGTATCCACAAAGCCTGCAACTTGAATCGTCGCATCGTTCTTTCAGCCATTTCAATGCTGTGCTTTCTATGCTTCTTGGACTTCATTGTGCAACGGTACTACCTTGATTGGTTGATAGTGATTGCTGGAGACAAGCGAGAATCAATCTTTTGGGAACATTAAAAGAAGGCTCCCAATGGATTAGGGTACTCAATGTCATTCTATTTAATTCCTTGTTGATTATTTCCGACAGACTACTGGTTGGTCAGTATCATTGATTATGACGTAACTTTTATCATCATCTCGCCAGATTCGGAGATGCTACCACGTCTGGGGAGAATCATGTCGGGTGATTATGGTTCCAATAATACTTTTGGTTATGGAATGCGGTGAGTCCTATGGATAAAAGTCTGGCATAAAATGACAGGTTATTGCAGGCCTATTTGTCGCAACAACTATCTTAGATTGCTTGTCCAGTCAGTTAACCAGTGAAGCAAATGCTAGTCTATTCAATAATATCTTAAATGCTCTGACATTTGTGTCACTGTAATTACAATATTTATTATTGGGTACAGAATAAATTTCACTTCCCAAATACATTGTTCACCATCCAGAAGAGTATTCAACCTCATTATGACAATAATAATCGAGTCAGCTGCAACTTACTCGCTGGTACTCCTCCTTGAGGACATTATCGGCGTTGTTTCGCCAAAAGTTGCGGTGGGATCTCCCTTGAACAAAAGCCAACTATTGCACGGACGGAGTTGTCATTTTTTCGCCATACGTACCTTCTAATGTTGATATGAACATTGTGTGTCTCTAACCCAGTATCAGGGCATGTCGCCAACAGTTCTGGTCGCCGGCATCGCTCTTACCAACCCCAGCACCAGAGTCGCATAGGCTGCAATTGCTCATATATCCGGATTACGATTTGGCTCCCAGTAACACAGTGGCAGTGGTTGTAGTGGAAATACCATTGGAGAAGATATCAACACATCGGTTCAGGCAGACGATGCTGGGCCGACACCGATGATCGAAGTGAAGAGGGAATCCAGTGCGGATGCCACATCCGGAAACAATCAAGTCTAGCACATTGCGGCACATCAATAGCAGATCTGTCGACAACAAATTTCGCTTCTGTTCCGTTTTCCTTTCGTATTTACCATTCTACGATAGATACACGTTCAGGTAACAGTTGATCTGTCAATTATTTAACATCTTCGTTTCTGTTTTCCATTCTTGCTTGGTCACATATTTATTTTTCTACGTACTGTAGGTAGACTGTGACACCTAGTATATACAATTATCGTCATTTTTTTACCAGTAATCCTATCATTCTTCTTCTTCAACAGTGACAGAGACAGGGGTGAGTGGAATGGACTCGTACTAGATGCCTACCGTCCTTACAGAAACGATTTTACATCCTCCTGATTCTGCAGTTGTGAACTGCGTGAACAAATAAGAATGTAGTTGTCAAATATTTATATTGCCCTTCCATTTTTAATAAAGAGAAATTGGAGGGAGGATTCTCACCATCAGCTTATGTTCGACGCTGAGTCCCTAGCGCTGGGATTTATTAGCACGATGGGTCTGATCGGCAGGTCAGAGTAGTATACATTTTTTGAGATCTGATCGTTAAGCGTCCAGTTATTGACCCTAGCATATTAGATCAGATTCAAAGGCGAGCTCTAACGCGCTCATCACATATCAGCCCACCAATTCTACCAAACTCAACAGGTCAGCATCCCCGTAGGCCTCGTCATGGGAAGGTGTGATTCAGACGCCTGAAATTTACGGTGAGCATACATGTAGAGCAGGACTGAGATTACATGATTTTTGTCAAGTCCGGGGTTCTAGGTATGTACTTGTATAGTTCCGGTATTACATATATAGGGAAAAGCGAGGACAGCAACAGCGCTCTAAGGTTGACAGCGATGCGATGCGATAGACGATGGACGATGGATGATGGATGATGGATGATGGATGATGGATGATGGATGATGGATGATGAACACGACGGACAACACATCAGATGAGTGAAGAAGACGAGGAAAAAAATAGACAGCGACGAGGAAAGCTAATTAGCAGTCACACATGTCATGAACGAGAACTACACCATGGCCGTGGCCGAATGGAGGAATGTTCACCCCCACAATTATAAAAGGGATGCATATAAAAAAATTCCATCGTAAGTGTCGTCACCGTTTCATTTTGTTTCATTCTAGAAGCGGAGTTCGAGTTTAAGTATCAGTATCAGTATTCTGGTTCGAACGCGAAGTTCGCGCTATGAGTGAGATTCTGATCGATTTCAGGTATGGTGACTGACTGATAGACCCTATATGGGACGCGTGTTTAGGTGTATGTGGAATGCGAGAGGATGGGCGCAGAGCAATAGCAGTAGATAGAACGGATGGACAGGGGCAAGGACATAACGAGGAACCGGGGCGCGGACAATATGTGGATAGATGAGAGATATGACGAGCCAGAGTAAGCGGGGAATGGATGGAGCCCGTGATGAGGTGAGTGTGGGAGACGAGCATCAACGATGCAAAAGAAAGCAGCGCACAGGTAGCACCCCCGTCCCTTCCCTTCCCTCACGCATACCGTAGTACCGAAAACGACAGTGAGTCGCGAATGGACGGTCGCCAACAACTGGGCTACCGAGAACGTAGATACTGTATACAGTATCGAGTAAAGCATAAAGCGCACACGCTGCGTACAAGTGTGGCAGTTGCCTCCTCCGTCCGCGTTTGGATTGATACCAAGAGCGAGTGTTGACAGGGCCCATGGCCCAGCTTCCGACGCCGGCGCTGACGATAGGGGATACAGCCCTCAGCCCTCAGCCTCAGTCCTCCTCCCTCGTATTTCCATCCTATTCCAGTCCTATTCCCACGCCCACACCCATTTCAGCGCCCCTGGGCCACCCACACCCACACCGTCCCCAATAAACCCACACCCACACCCATACACCCACGCCCACACACTCTGCGTGCGTGCCACTTATTTAACCTTTACCACTAACTTTGCCTTCGCCTCATACCTGCATCGTCGTCGTCGCGCTATCGTTCAGCAACCCCTTACGCTCACACTCGTCCTCGTCCAAGCGCGAGTCTGGGATAGCCTCCTTTATCATCATCGCCGAACCCATCGCAGGAGCTAAAGACGCCCATGGACCTGGCCCTGAACATGCATTCGGGTTCGGACTTAATAAGATAGACGCGAGCATCATCGTATCTCTATCTTCATCTTCATCTATAGAGCAAGACTCCTTGTGTTCGTCCTCGTCCTCTTGATCGTGGTCGTGAAAGTTGTTGTAGGGGGAGGCGGGTGGGTGATAATAAGAATGAGAATGCGGATGTGACTTGGCGTCAGGGTATGCGTGATATCTGGAAATGGGATTACGAGAATGAGAAAGAGAACGTGATCGCGAAGTCGTAGATGATGATGTAGATGCAGTTGGAGTTGTAGGACAGATCAGAAAAAGAGTCTATGGTGGATATATGCAGCGCCTCGCTGCTGCTGCTGCTGTCGTTGTTGCCGGCGTGAGAAGAAGGATGAAATAGATTAAAAGATGATCGCGACGGCTCGTCATTGCAGTCGGTGTCCCCGCCCCCGCCTAGCAATACCCATAACCTCTCCCGCGCCGATCGTGATGCCCTCGCCCTGGTGTCCGTGTCCGCGTCCATGTCCGTGCTGGCACGCGCGTGCGTCTGCTCCCCGTGCCGCCGCCGACGGTGACATCACAGATCTCGGGGCAGCCGATGAGGACGACGATGCTGACGACGACAAAGCGGCAGACGCAACAATATGCGCGCATGATGATGGTATTAATATTATAGCTGGCGATCTGCATTCCCTTAGCGATGGCGCGGATGGAGATGGCGCGGGGGCGAAGGAGGAGGAGGAGGGAGAGGGAGAGCGCGTCTTCGTCTTCGTCTTCCTCGTCGGAGTTTGCGTTTGAATCGTCGAGGGCTGCGCCTGCGTCCGGGTCAGGGGCCGCGTCTGCATCGAGAGACCTACCAGAGCGTAAGTGAAATCCCGAGGAGGGTGAAGCTGGGGTAGGAGCAGGGGAGAATGGAGGGGTTGCAGTTACGCTGGAAGGAAAGGAGAGCGTAGAAGTGGACGTCAAAGTGGAAATGGAAGTGGAAGTGGAGATGGAACCCGAACCCAAACTCGAGGTGGAAGAAGGCGGAGACGGCGGGTCGCGATGCGAAACGAGCTCTTCGCTCTTCGTCGTTGTCGTTGTCGTGGGTTTCTGGTGTTCCACCGCGCGGCCTGGTCGAGCCAGCGGAGTGAGGGCCGCGGACAGGGGATGGGAGGAAGGGGAGGGGAGGACATGGAGGGCGGGAACAGCAGGCGCGAAGAAGAGGAGGAAGAGGAGACGAGGATGGTGTCGTCTACGGAGAAGGAGGCAAGGTCGGCGTTGGTGAGGATTACAAATGCGTTGCTGTTGCTGTTGGTAGTGGTATGGGCGGTGCCATTGACATTGCTATTGGCGCGTACCTGGAGCTTGCGCAGCGCGGTTTGGGTTCAGCGCAGACCGTCGAGATCAGCGAACCCGACTTTCACGGTGGCAAGCGGCTACATCAGCAGCTGCCTTTTCTCCTAATAACAGTATAAAATTTAATTGCATGACACTGAGGAAGAAAACGAGAGTGAGACGAACCTCGGTCATATGGGGGCCCCAGTTTCCTCAACAGCCTGCTCCATCTCAGCCTCGATGAGCCGCTGGTTGCGCTGCTCCGTCCGGGACGCATACATTTACTCATAGCAGTCATGTTCGTTCGTTAGAAGTAGTGTTAAGAATCAAAGCGTACGGGATAGGAGAGAGCAGTGCGGAATAGAATACGAGGTTTAGCCTTGTTGCAAGTGAGTAAAGTAAAAAAGCACAAGGGACCGCGCGAGGAATGAAATTTCCACGAAAATCGTTACGCGTGACGTGACCATGCGTGGCAGTGATGTCATGTCCCTCTTCACGCGTCCGATCCTCACCTTCACTCTCACAATGCGTCTCCTCCCACAACAATGATCCAAGCCAAAATCCAAGAAGCCGGCACCCTCAAAAAGCTGCTTGATGGTAATACACACTCCGACTGAGCGACTCTCTCTTCTTCCTCGTTGCGTGCAGCCATCAAAGAGCTCGTCACCGACGCCAACTTTGAGTGCAACGAAGAAGGCATCATGCTGCAAGCCATGGACGACTCGCTCGTCTCGCTCGTCTCCGTCAATTTAGGTGCCCCCGGGTTCACGCATCACTGCGGCGACCATCCCATGCTGCTGGGCGTGAACCTAACGTCGCTGACAAAGGTACGCAGGTGCGCAAAAGACGATGGTATATGCTCGTTAAAGGCGGCGGACGAGGCGGACGTGCTGAATCTGGTGTATGGAGCGAAAAGTGCGTTTTTTTTTTCTGCTTTTTTTTATTTTTGCGTTTATGTGGCATGGGCGCGTCACGTCCTTTCCTTATTTTCGCCCCTTTTCCCCCTCCTCTCCTCTCTTCTCCTCCTCACCCGTCTAACCTCCCTCCCCTAGACTCTGACCGCATCCCTGAATACGACATGAAGCTCATGGATATCGACGCCGACACCGTCACCATCCCCGAGACCGAATACAACGCGCGCATCACGCTCCCCTCGTCCGAGTTTACGCGCATCGTGCACGACCTCTCCCAGCTTGGCGAGAGCGTGCGCATCGAGGTCTCCAAGGAGGGCGTGCGGTTCACGAGCGACGGCGAGGTGGCGAATGGGAGCATGATATTGCGGCAGAGCGATGGGGGTATGTGAGCGGGGGCGCGATTAAGCCAAAAGTGGAGGAGGGCGCGGAGGGGGATGAGGAGGCTAAGGAGGAGGAGGACAGGGAGCAGGGTAGTGGGAAGAAGGCGAAAAAGGCGAAGATCAAGAAGGAAAAGGCTGACGAGGACATCAAGATGGTCGAAGACGACGATGAGGAAGACGAAGAGTTGTTCAAGCCCAAGGCGGACGATGACGACGAAGATGGCGACGGGGATAACAAGAAGCGGAAGAAGGTGCGTTGCGTTACTTTTATTTATTCTTTCCCTTTCCTTGCCATATTAACACCCTTTCCCTTTTATCCTCGCAGGCAAACGGCTCCTCCAAGGCCTCCGAAAAAGCCAAAACCTCCCCCAAAAAACCATCCAAGTCTTGCTCACCTTCTCCCTCAAATACCTCGTCAACTTCTTCAAGAGCGCGTATTTTAGCGGCAAGGTGCAGTTGTTGATGACCAATGATGTGCCGTTGCTAGTGGGTTTTCTTTTCTTTCTTTCTTTTGCTTTGCTTTGCAAAAGCTCCTTTTCATAGTGAACTCTCAAGTCCGTTATGGTGTTGCAGTGTCTCGGTTTCTTCCTTCCTTCTTGAGTTTGAGTCTGCAGAGATCTACTCGATATTTCCGTTTTTCTTTCTTGTTCGATGGTTTTTTTTCTCTTGAATCATCGTCGTCTTTTTCCGTTCGTCGGCGTCTTCTCTTTTTCATCATCATCATTTTCCGAGTTCAAGTCCGAGTCCGTCCGTCTTTTGATTCCCAGGGCAGCATGTCTTCTTCCTTCCTTCTTGTACCATACTCTATATACTTACGCTTACTTGCTTATCCAACTTTTTTTTGTTTCAATGACCGATGTTCAATGTTCGTGTTGTGTTCGTCTTTGGACGTTTTGTGTCTTTGCCTTCGACGTATGGTGTTCATCGGTCACGATTTCAACTATGATCGCTCTTGACATGTTCAAATGCAATTCGAGACGATGGGATGTGTATAGGTTCGGGTATGATTATGATGTGATGCCTGCGCACTTCAGGTTCATGCTCGTGTTTGGATCAGGTTTGGATTTGGATTTTTGGCGAGGTGGGATGTACAAGCTTCAAGTATCGCGATGCGTCATGTTATGTCATAAAAATATGGTAACAACTTTCACAAAGGTGAAGCAATTGAGGTGAAGACACTTGCCCGCCATTTACTGGCTGGAAATGGTAATAGGTCATCTCTGGCTGCGCATGGAATCTGACCGTTTCCCGCTTATCCACATGCGCCACTCGTCGCACCCATTTCACTCTTTCACAATTCACTTCCCCTTTCGAGATTATGTCCGGGCAATGCATGAATCATTTGCTTTCGCTCCCGCTCATCTCATGTAAATATAACATTCTTATTGTTGTTTCCACATGTTTATTCTCTTCCTTGATCCCATATTAATTTCTCAGCTCTTCTCTTCTCAATTTCTCCGTATAATCATGACTCATTCTACATACTTGGATGGTATAAATACTGCCCCGTTGTAGCGTAGAAAATCAGTTCAATCCATCCTTCTTTTTGACTCGTGTTCGCTCTCTATCTCGTCTTATAATCTTGCTAATGACAAGACCAATTCTTATTACATTACTTACATACATAGCAGTCTATGGAACCCTCCTGAGTAAATGGAGTTTATTTTTTGTTCACCTTTCGAACTCACAACGTCTCACGAGGTTTCGATGTATTTGTAATACCATTAACAAAAGTTGAGGGCCTACAACCGACGGCCGAGAGAAAGAAAGCAAATATAGAGAACAGTAAGATGATGACCATAAGACATAGACAAGCGATGACTTAGCCGCAAGACAAAACATGTTCCGCAAAATGGAACGTGGTTCTTTTGAAAATAGCTGAGGTGGCTCAGCGAAGATTCCCTGGGTGCCTATAAAGGTATTCAGGATAACAAAAATAGGAGATCAAAACGAGAACTAACCAATCCGTAAAACCAGCTTATGAAATTAGGGGAGGAACGATCACATAACGGGGGACCTATATGCAAACAAGAAATCGACAGACTTGCCTCTATTTTAAACGTATCGCCTTAAGGACGGTCAGATCAATCATATGACTTGGTATGCAGGGCGCAAAGACGATGGCTCTGAGTATCTTTTAACCATTGAGAGTTGGGAACTGAAATTTGGAGCAGGTGCCTGGGTTCGGATATGTTATCGACAAGCGTAAGATGAATCGTAATTCAAAGTGTGAAATAAAAAAAATTACAAGAAAGCACGAGAGCGGAAGAATAGACCACATGCGATATAATTTCATGTAGAAACCGAAAGCTTCAACCGAGAAGCTTACCTCTAATGCAAACTTTGAGCTAGGACGCGACGAAAGACATCCCATGATATAGAACGAGGCACACGTCGACAGAGGCTTTGAAAGTCCAGGTGTAGGAGCTCTAGTTATCAATGAGGCTTGTTAGAAGTAAAAATCGGGAGAGTGGAACGAGAGATCACAAAATTTCAAGCAAACTTTCAATACTGCCAATTATAGACAGCTATCGAGATGAGCATGAGAGGTACATAGGCGAAGAGAGTATGACAGAGGTACATTGATGACCAGGGAGAGAACAGTAGACGTTGGTTGTGATGGTATACCTGGTTTGACACATCAGATCCCATTTTCGTCTCCCTTTCATCTGATAATGCGGCGGCTTTCTGCGGGACATCAGGTAATTAATGTCGTAGATAACATACCAAAGTCGTACAGGCCTCAACTGTTTCCGTAGATCCTGGCATCGAGACTGGATGCCAATTTCGTTGCCTTTGGCGGATACAAATTCATATCTTCGAATGACAGGGTAGTTCAGTAACGACTGGGTGCGGATGAGAAAATAAATATGAGAAAACTACATGTAGGATAGGAGACGAAGATGACCTCGAGTTATTGGGCTCACCAGGCGCAGGGCGAAGATGGGATAAAAGAAAGAAATAAGGGTAAAAAAAATACTGAAAGGAAGGGAAGCCTGCATGATATACGATGAACTCGACAGATCTTCAGCACTGGGCGGAACAGTTGGTCAAGGGAACTATGGAGTCACAAGTGCCGGGAAATGTATGATCGGTTGGGTGTTCGAATGGTCTGGGAGATCGGACAGCGAGAAGGCAGGTAATTAGTACGTAAGGAAAATGATAAAAAGAGCAAAGATATCAAAAAAGAGGCCCGGAAAGGACAGAAAATAGCAAAATCGGCGACGCGAAGGAAACGTGTAGAAGACGAACTTTGCTTCCAATGCATATACTGCACTGCTCAGCCACCCACCAAACCACGGACCAGGCAGGGACAAGGAACGTACATCGTGAAAAGTAACTGCACATGGCTCTTAGAGCTTAGAGCCTCATAGGACAGCGCCATGACCCACTCGACATTCTCGTCGTCGTAGCGCACCCCATTTCTCTCCAGGGTCTCTATCCACTCTTCTTTCGCCGCACGGACATCTCCGTCTCCATTTCTCTTTTCACCACCCTCCTTTCCGGTATCCAGAAAAGAAACCCAGACTCGCAAGGAGCTCATCCATCGGCTTCCTTGAACGCCTCGCGGGATTGGTCGAGGTAGTCAGGTGGAGGAGCGTGCTCGAGCCAAATGGGACAGATCTAGGAGAGGGTTATGGACGGTGCCGACGCGCGGAAGGGCAACAGAGTCCATAGGAGGGCAGAGATGAGTCGGGGCCAAGGACACTTCTGGGCCCAGCTCGATGACTAAGCCAGCACTGGAGAAGAGGGACAGCGCAGATTCAGTGGGATAGACTGGGCGGAGGAGCACGGCAGCGACCAGGGGGCACCATTGGGACCGAAAGAGAAGTAGTGGTTCTCAGAGCCCAGTAAGGTGGGGGTGTATACGATCTCTGCAAATCAACATATCATCGTCGCTGCCAGGAATTCTTGCAGGCCAGGCGTGGGTGCTGAGGACTGAGGGGGCAGGAAGAGGGAGGTGAGTGTCCGCGCAACACTGATAGGGTGCAAGTGCGACCACATTGCGCAGATCTTGGCTGGTGCGGGTATATGTGTCAAGGAATGAGCACGACAATGGGGCGACAGTCATAACACACACGAGGCTCCGTTGGGTTAGGGTTTTAAATGATCCCACCTCTTTCGGACCGTGCGGTCGGTGAAATCTGACCAATTTTCTTGTCTCGGAATCTTCCGCTGCCAGGCCGAGGTTGGTGACCAAGTTATCTTAGGATATAGGAACAAGATACGTTGGGAAGAAAAGAGACGAAAGGAAACAGAGGTCATATCATCGATCGACGACCAGAGCAACTTCATAATCGTAGGCAACTCCTGAAGGCAATGAGCAGAACAGAGTGTCGGCGAGTGCAATAAAGAGAGATTGAGCGAACCTCACAGCCGTGATGGGAGGTAGGGGGAAGAGTGGGGAAACGAATCGTGGGCGATTCGTGGCAATGTTTTTTCTATCGATGCAATCACAGATCTTTCACACGCGCGAGCCACACTACGTCCCGATCTCATCGTTCCCACACATATGCACAGGATGCCATCCAACACGAGAAACTCGGGGCATCGATCAATGTTCGGGTTCCTCCTCCGCTTCAGATAATAACCAGTTGTCGCTGTAAAGAGTACTAGGCCCTTCCGTGAAAATTTAGGTCCATGCAGCATGTCATACATCCCGCCTCGAGGCTCGAGACATCGATTCCTTGATCTTAACGATGACTTCCTCCGCAGAAGAACCACCTTTGAGGCTGCTTGCGCTAGGTATATGCGTCCGTTTGTACTCTCTCACAGATAGAGTCGCTAACTAGTAAACTCTGAACAGATGGCGGTGGGATTCGCGGACTTTCGGAACTGCTTATGATCAAAGAAGTTATGCACAGGCTGATGGTTGAGGAGAACGCGAAACGGAAGAAGGACGGTCAAGAACCTCTTAGCGGACTCCCGAAGCCGTGCGATTACTTCGATCTGATTGGTGGTACTAGTACTGGAGGGTGCGTTGCGTTATACATCTACAATCGTCTCATATTACTCCAACGTTACATGAAAATTTGTATCTTACAGGATAATAGCCCTAATGCTTGGGCGTCTTCGGATGGATGTAGACACGGCAATAGATCACTACGACGATCTGGCGAAACAAGTCTTCTCTGATATGAAACGATGGGGAGACGGAAAATTCAAAGCGAAAAACTCGAAGCAGTGATGAAATCTGTTGTGAAGACCGTAACTGATGATTCCGAATCACCCTTATTAGAAGGTGATCGGAGCTGGAGACTGCCGAACGTGAGTATATTACTTACTCTTCCATGCATTTGGATTTTGAATTCGAAGACATATTAGCTTCGTCTGCGCAAAGAACGCCCACAACATGGACATTCCAGTGCTTTTCAGGACATACCAGTCTCGTGAAACACATTCAAATTGCAAAATTTGGGAGGCCGCTCGGCGACATCTGCAGCACCCACCTTC
>JAJIRX010001065.1:0-65332 GCA_023853785.1 Psilocybe azurescens | reverse complement strand
AGCTCACATGTCCTCATATCTGATTGTATAGTTTGGTGTGTCTCATAAACTGAAGCTGTTGACAGTGTTTTTACTTATGCAGACTTCAATGTCTTTTTTTCCAACAGTACATTTGTAAATATGTATATTGTCCTATTTTTTTCCAACTCTGACTCATGAAAATCAACTCTTAGCTTTTGCATCCAATCTATAGTTTCTTGAATATTTCAGAACAGCTTCCATGTCTTTGCCTGTGGAAAGCCAAGAGTTCCCCTTGTCAATCATTTGGCTGCTGAACTCCCCCAAAGATTTCATATACATACTGGTCAAGCCCTCTGGTAGAGGAAGTGCCATTGTTAAAAACTTAAATGTGAAGTTAGATGCTCAGCAACTCAGAGAAAGCAGCTATATTGTTCTACCTTAAATGTGAAGTTAGATGCTACAAAAACAGAGTAAGCATCTATTTTTAGATAAAAGAAAGATATATACCTCAGCAACTCAGAGAAAGCAGCTGAGGTATGAAAGGCAAAAATGTGAGTATATGTGAAAAGAGCATGATACAGGAAATGAGCCATGGAAAAAGAGGAAGCAGTTGAAGCAAATTAAGAATTAGTGAGTCTAATGAGAAAAGAGTGGTGATGAGAAGAGGATCAGCAAAGAGAATGATAAAGGCATGATGTGAATGAAATGAGCGAAACACAAAGGAGGAGAGGAAATGACAGAAAGGAAATGACACATAACTAAGAGAATGGTGAGCTAATGAATATGACTAAGCTAATAGCTTCAACAGCCATTTCCAAAATTCTCTGCTATGAACTTAAATGCCTCTGCTCCACTGCCCTTGGCTCATCTATTACCTCCATTTGACCTGATACCAACTCCACATTCTGTTGTTTCATCAACCTTGTTCAATTTACACTCCAAAAAATTTGCTCACCTTCAATTGAATTTGTTTCCCCTATCCTGTGTTTGTCCAATCAAGAAACAAAAATCAAGCCTATCCTTTCACTATAGGATAGTGATGACAGTATAGAACCTATAGAATTTGAGAACTATCTACTCAGCTTCTCTAAATTAAACACTCCTTTAAAACCATTACTGCCATCCACTCCTCCAAAAATTGAGACTGAGATTATTAATCTTGTAATCCTAAGCCCTATCAAAAGGAACATTCATCTGTTCTCTAACAAAAGATTGTGGCTGCCACATTGGCAATATCATGAACAAATAGAGAACTGCACAGGTTATACATGGGTAAATGATGGGTTTTTAATGTTAGTCAGATAGACACAAATTTTATCCATTTTTTACAATTTATTTCATGCAAATCAGTTGAAAACTTACCAAGTTATGCTCTCTGCAAGTTTGGAGCACTCAGGTCCAGTGTTGGTCATGCAATGAGCTCAACATTGATGGCAGGTATGCCAAATTTGGAAATTCACCAAATTAAATGATCACAGCCCAGAAACCATGATGTCACGACATCAGTTTGCATTGCTTTTGGCTCAAACTTGATAGGAGTGTAGCTCACTCAATTTTGCACCAATTTGCAAGAAAAATTTGCAAAAAAAAGGTAAAATTTGTCTCTACAAGCTAATCATATATAAACCTGTGAAAATCTATGGATAATCTGTGCAGTTCCCTATGAACAAAGCTTGCAGCAAGCACATGCAGCAATTCACAAGCTTGGAGAAGACTTCACCACAATCATCAGTCTGGAAACATTGGCTGCAGAAGACCAGGGCTGGAATTGGTGTATCAAGCTTGATGAAACTGGGACAGTCATTGCAATATGGTGGCAGTCACTAATTCAATCTGAGCTTACTAGGTGCTACCCAATATTCTCATCAATGACAACACCTATAATTGCAACAATGCTGGATATGCACTGAATATTGGCATTGTGATTGACAAATTTTGTAAATCCCACAATGGATGGTATGCCCTGCAGTCCTGAGAAGATGATGCACTCCATAGATGGGTATTTTAGTGTCACCTTGAAACTGCTGGGGTCCCTCCAGGATTGCTCATCTCTGATCACAGCCCTTCAATCATCTTGAGTGCTGCAAAGAAAATGCCTCTCATCAATCACATGTACTGCATTTTCCACCCTCGACAACAATCTCACCAAGAATCTCTGAACCAAAATTGGCATTCAATAGAAAAATTTTCAGCTTGATTTCTGGACAATGTATCATGCTGTGTCATCTGAGAAATTTGATTGCTTTGGAAGCCATCTCCTTATCCAATATCCTGCAGGCAAGAACCACCTAGAGAAAGAACTTTACCATTGTCATGAAAAGTGGACTTGGGCATGGGTTAGCTTAAAATTTACCAGGAATTCAGACAAATGGATGAATTGAGGTTGAGAGCAGAGTCAACAAACAGTTTGGTGATCCAAAATCCTCCTTTTTCAACTGTTCAATGCTCAGATAGAAGGTCAACAAGTCGATGATATGATTTGTGTTTGCAATGTATACAATCGACCTTCTCATAATGCATAACACCAGGGTGGGAATTTTCAATGCATAATGAGATTTATTTATAATTATATTGTGTGACTATTGTGACTATATGACATCCAATAAGCATTACCCATCTTAGAAGAAAGAATCCAATGTTGTTTGCCTTGCCTTTTGTGACTGCTCCCTTGTAAGGTGAATCCTGTAACATCAAAGATGCTTTGCAAGGTCCAGAGAGGCCTTCAAACAAGCCATGCTTAATGCAGAGGCTTTCCATTTGTTGGCATTGCTCCATGAATAACCTGCTGGGACATGGTTGGGTGTTTATCAACATATTTATACAGTCATCCAGTCATGCAAGGCAAGATTTTCATGTGTAGTCCTCTCAACAGGTTGTGCAGATATCCTTTGGACATCTTTTTTGGCTTCTCATGACATTTATGTGGTTTATACGGTGCAGGTTTTTGTGAGGTTTGCATGTGGGTCTGTGGGGCATGATGACAGTTCTGTGGGAGTGTGAAGAAAAATTGTAGAAAGGTTACAGATGGGAATTCATATCTCCAAGATACTCTACAGAACATTTTAGAACAAAAACTATCCAATCATATACAATTTTGGCCTGAAAATGCTGTACATGATAATGCATAAGTGCCTATGTAAATAGATATGCATTATACATTATACAAGAGTCCCAGTGCCCCAATGTGGTTCCTGCCCATATCCAATACAATATTAGATTTATACAGTATGATCATATGCATTATGAGCAAGTCAACTGTATTGGCTTTATTGACTTTCTGACATACCTTATCTGACAAAATATTTATCTCACTTTAGTCCTCACATTGCCAGCATCCACATAATATTGAAACCATCTTCCTGGGCCCCTTAGATTGCTCCAGAAATATGTTGGTCCATTCACATTTCAGAACTGCTTCAAAAAATGGAGAACAGCATGTTCTATCACACTGAATTGATTCATCTATCTGACAGCCTGAATTCTTGGGTTAGTTGTCTCTCTAAATATTTAGTTTGCTTGAATCTGATTTTATTTGTTAGGATGAGTACACTGTTGCAGTAGAAGAAGAGATTGGTTTTCAGGTGAGAAGAGGAGACTGTAAGTGCTGATAAGAAGTTTTCAATATGTGGTGTTAACTGATAGTTGGTGAACAGAAAATGATAAACAATTTTACAAAAACACTGCATATATATCTGCAACAGCTGCTGCAGAAGATTATAGGACAAGGACATCAGATCCAGCATCTTTGAAAATATCACATATGGGGACTGTTCACAGGATACATTCTTTAGCAATTTTGAACAATGGATTTTATTTCTGTGATTGTTGTATGGGGTCAACTTGGGCATCCCATGCTGACACTACTTTCAAGCACTCTCAGTAGTTAAAGGACTTACATTCCATCTAGCACACATATTACCACAGTACATAAGTTCCATTCCTAAAATTCAATATATCAATATAACTTCAGCTTTTGAACAGATGGTATCAAGACCATACCTTGGATCCCAATACAGTACAACCAACATCTTGCAAGTACAGTGGATGAGAGTTTCATCATGATCTTGGCAGCCTCCAAACATCAACAGTTCCAGCTGCTACCATAGTTGCAAACCCTCTGGTGAATTCCACACTTCCAGTCCTTCCACCAACAATGATGGTTCCAGCTTGCACAGTATTCCATAGTGCAGAAGCAGCACTATAGCCACTACTTCATGTGGTACAAATGCAAGAGCAGTTGGACAGCCTGCTGAATAACATACATAGCCTGCAGTAAGTCATCAGATAGTGGAATTGAGAGGGAAATGCTCACAAAATATCCCAGAGATGCAGATCTAGCACAGCAAGGATGAGAGAGTTCATGACCCTCCTATTCCAAATCCTAAAGAAAGGCCTAGAACACAGCGGCTAACAGGTGCCACAGAAGGCCACCCTCAAGGTGGGAGTGCCGGTAGCAGGTCCGGAGGGGGAAGATTGACAAACCGCTGTAGTCAATGTCACCAACCAAGACACAACCACACAACCTGTCCGCTGAACCAACCTCAGTAGCACGATACACGGGTTTTAGAACATCTGTGGATGGGGTGTCAGTGAAATGTAGTAGGAGATAGAATATACATACCGTTGTCCATTGGGATTGAACCGATAAGAATGTCTGCCATGAACGTTGAAAGCAAAGAATGGAAACGTTGATCATAAACTGTACTCGGTCACATGTCGCAAGAAGCCCCAGTGGCCGTCTTCGGTCGTCCGCCATCATACGAGGGTTACTTCAGGAACATGGGGTTTCCAAGCTACAACTTATTTATAACCCTCCCTTTCGCCGAAAAGGGGAGTTTCTCGATAGTTTTATCCCATGGTTCATACTTGTAATCAACTTGTACTATGTACATAATCATGGTTTTGAAATCATTTATGCAACACTTCTGATACGATCAGGTGTTTCTTGTAAGATTATTTTTCCATTTCCTGAGCGAACTTGGTTTCATGATTGAATGTTTTCTCTCTTGAGTCTCCGTGTAGGCATTTCTGTTGTCGACATCGATCATCTTCGGCGACATTTCAGATCCCAGATTTAATATGTTCGTCGGCATCGAAACTCAGAGAAACTTAAGGAAATTGATAATGATATGAATAAAAACGTTTCTAGTAGATACAATTCGTGCCCTTTCGAAGGGTCTAATGCTATGAAAGTCGTAAATATCTAATGTCATAAGGTAGGGTTGCGAAGACGAATGTGGTGGCATAGAAATACAGTTTTCCGTTGAACAATTGGGATAAGAAAGTCGAAGAATTGTCCAAAAGAATGAAAAGAACGTGTGGAATGGGTGGCCGATATTGGGCCTTTTGGATGAAGTTTATGAACGGCGGAGGATGGACCAGGCAGCGACACCGCCACCGACGGCGAGAACTGTGAGGATGCAGAACGCGCATAGGCATCGTTTCGCCCATTTGAGCTCGATGCTGCGCATGTTGGCGATGATCTCTTTGCGCTCTTCTTCTGTCTTCTCGGGCATCCATGCGGGTGTGTCATCGTCGGAAGATTGGGAAGGTTCTCGGAGAGGAGAGAGTAGGATGAAGGCGCCGAAGAGCCAGAATGGTGGGAACACTGTAGTAGAGGATATATGATGAGTCATACTATTCTGTGTAGCGTTGAGAATGGAGAAGAACGTACAGAACCCAAATTTGAAAAGGAACATTGCGAGCGTGACGGGCTCGGGTGCATGGAGCGTGTATTCAGGGAGAGGGATGGCTGATTCCTCTGCGTATGGAGGTGGAATGTCAGACATGCTTTGTCTGCTGTGTGTCGCGTCGTGCCTGCTCGTGTGTGCGCGAAGAGGAGGCAGCAGCGGAGAAGGTGTATCCAAACTGCTCGCCCATGGGATCGAGCATGCGCATCGGGGGTGGTGTCCATGTGGTGTGGGTTAGGACGGGCACTGGCGTGGTTGGGCGCTGGGCCTCGAGATCCAAATTGGAGGTGGAGGCTGCGGAAGAGCTGGTCGATGGAATAGGAGCTGACATTCTGACTGTTAAGTGGTGTGATGTGGAGTTCAACTTGAAGTGTGGGGAACTTGGTCTGAATGAGAATGCGTAAGAGCTCTGAATATCGACTTGATGTGGCCTTGAGAGTGATGAGGCGGGAGTAAGATAGTGGCACTCATCGCGAGCTCGGCGTAGGTTATATACCAATTTGTGGAAAAGCAATCCGAGGCAATCTAACCATGTTGCATCGTGGTTGTTATGACTTAATTTAGCAGGTATTGGTCGGTGCCACGATGGTAATAATACATACAAATACAAACAGTTGAGATTTTTTGACCGTTCAACTTAACATTTGCATCGCGTTTTTCGTATTTCAAGAGCGTAATTATCTTATAAGTGTCTATTCCACTGCCATATTCTAATAAAATTGCTAACTACTGCGTATAAAAAGTAGGATGGGACGCGACGAGCTGTAACCTGCCATTCACGGCATTTATTTGAACCTTCTATTTATGGAAATAATCCTTCGTCATTGTTCGGCGTTCTCACCGTGGATGGGATCCAATCCCGCACTTTTCCCGCCCTTCGCATCAGAGGTGCCACATGCGCTACCAATCGAGACCCTGAGTGCGAACTCACACCAATCATGTTCACCTTTGTTCGAACTTCGCTAAGTAACTTTCTGAGGACGGTCCAATCCATTAAGACTTGGCTCGGTCAGAATGGGGTTGATGCAAAGGTAGGAATTCCATTGTTGTTACAATACTTATTTTGCGGCATTCACGGTAGACGGAGCCAATAACAGCTATAAGCTGATATTGCAGTGGGCAAGTGGCGACAACGACGTGAGTGGCAGCTATACCGTTAACTGTGAATAAGAGAGACTCAACAATGCCTTTATCATCAGCAGATGATGAATGCTTGACGTGTCCAGACTCCAGAGGGCCTCGATGTTACGGGGATGGATGGACCAAGATATATGGATCGTTTGTGAAGTCAGGTTGGGCTCGCTGCTGTTGTATGGCGATTTAGTTCTCATGCACTGAGTGAGGGTCCCAAATCCTTTTTATGGAGCCTGGCGACATCTTACTGTGCGTCCATCATAAAACAGGCTATGTTCGGATGATAAAAATGTGCAATGAATGTATCCTTGCCCTTGGGCCAACCTTAGGCGTCTTCGACAACCCAATCATTTCAAGGTTCTTTTCACAAGTAATCTGGTCATGACTCGACGATAGCTTGAAATGATGCGCTGTGACGTCAAGGAGCGTTTGAGAGTCAAGACCGACAAGACGACGCTAGACCCATGTCGTTTTAGTAATGTGCTAGATGTCTTCGAACATATGTTCGACTTCGGATATGTCTCACAGTCGACGATTTTGAATGGGTTCTTATACCGACAAACGACCGACATGCAGCAGCGTGATGATATAAAGCCGAAATTGATCACAAACACATATAGTTCCAGCCAGAGTTATTGAGGACCGAGGTCGACATACAAGGGTAGTAGTACCTATTAGATAAGATATATAGGAATCTTTTTTATGTGCATTTGGTCGACTCCCAGAAGAGAATCTTAAGCTCGAGGCCCGCGACAAGGGATGCACTTAGAGGTCGGATACCTCTGTCCTCGAGAAAAAACTACTTAAAACTATTGCGGCCGCGACATCGCGGTAGGCAATCTTTACCGTCCGGCCACCCTCATTAGAAAGTGACAAGAGCGAGTAGAAGTAGTGGAAATAGAGACGAAGAGAAAATGAATAACTTGAAGCAATCACGATGACTGCTCTTTGTTGCCCAGCAGTCCTCTACGGGACAGGCTATAGACGACAGCATCCCGTAATCGCATTCGACGATTAGGGATCATTATACTCCCGCCGGAAAGTCGTTTGCACTTTGTGAGGCAGGAGCATAGGATGTTGTGAGCATTTTGTGAGATGGTGAACACCGGCCACCCTCGAGAGGAGGAACAGACAATGACAATGATTCAAAGCGAGGGCCTATGGAAGGATAAGTGGGATGTGGAGAAAAAAGGTGACCACTGACTCACATATTTAATGGCCGACGGCGAACACACCTACGTTTTAGGTGTGTTCGTCGTCAAAGAGCCTGGTAAAGAGGGGCAGAGAATTTAAAGTCTAGAAACCAAAATGATGGCATAAGATACTGCTGCGCTAAGAGAAGCAATTGGAATTGTGTGTGGCTCACCATACATACTGGAGTATGTACCAGTGATGACAAAATCATGGTAGTACATACAAATCTTTTTTGTGTGCATTTGGTCAACTCCCAGAAGAGAGTTTTAAGCCCAAGGCCCGCATCAAGGGATGCACCAGAGGGATTACCTCTGTCCTCGGGAACATATCTCGCGGCCGCATTACCGGTAGACGAGCTTTGCCGTCGAGCCACTCCCTGATTAGGGGGTGGCTCGGCAGGCAGGTCCCAGCCGACTGCATTTAGCAGTCGGTTGGCTTTGTCACCAGCAATCCACATGGGGATCCGCTGCAAGCGACAGGCATCCTCAGTCGTCTTAAACGACGAGGATCGTTATCGATACTCATATGTACTGAAGGAGTACATATGGGTACCGATAGGGGTAGGGGATGTGTGGTATGTGGTATGGATAACACTGGGTCGGTACTCAACGAGACGGCGCCCCACCCACTAGAATCGACGGGTGTATGAACAGGACCCTGTTCAAACAGTTAAAAGTTGCGGAGAAGAAAGAAATAAAGAAATAACGAACATCATTCATGTGCCGACGACGAACATATTCTCTGTGGAGAAAGCATTCATCGTCGATGTCCTGTATAGAGATGGGTGCCACCCTAGTCGTTCCTTTAGGGAGAAAATTGGTACGAGTAGTATGGAAATGGTTCGGATCTGTTGCAAGCGTTAGAAGGCAAGCCTATAGAACGAAGGCAAGTACTTACATGTAGCATGGCCGACGACGAGGACATGCCGCAGCAAGCTGGGTATGTGCGCTCGTCGCCGATGGCTTAATGCGAAGTCGAACGCCATGAACGAATGTAGCGTTCCCTGAAATATGTGTTAGCAGCGGGTGGATAGAGAACGACAATGGAACACTACCTTGGGGGCCCTACAATGGGTGATTTTTCTGCGGTTCCAAGAAAGCAGTCACATCTTTTATATATCCCATCCTTGTTCTGGATTAGGAAATTTCACAAGGTTTTAAGTGACGAGGCAGTTAAACTGCCTCGGGGCCCGCTCATGTTTCTCCTATCACGTTCATCGTACGCGAATCATCATACTTGATGGAGTGCGATTTCTTTTTGGAATAATTGGGCACAGCCTAGAGGTGACTACAAAAGCAGCGAGAGTTCCAAAGATCGATAACCATCTAATAACACTGAGTAATAATGCACAAATATGCCAGGACAATTGTCGATAAATACACGGTCAGTGGATAAAGGAGATAGCGTGCCTCCACGGGTGCTCTTTTCGAAAATTTGACATGCGGAGCACGGGTTTAGAGAGACTGCCAGGATCTGAAGACTTGATGTCGATGCTGCGAAGTTGTGAGGAAGAAGGACGACGTTTACCGTCTTTTCCGGGATTCCTGCACATTTCGATGATGAACGGTAAGCGTAAACTCGCAGATACGAATTTCAAGTAGGAAAATATTCAGAGTCAGGGACTCACTACGTTGCTTTAATGCAGTGGATTCCAGAGCTCACAAAAGAAAGAAGCTCGAGAAAACACCGCTCATGCGCTCAGGGTGTTAAGAGTGGGTAAAAATTTTCACATAGATCGCTGTGTGTGCAGCCAATTCCAAGTCCGCGACTGATAGGAATGTACATTCCTAAGAACCAACAAGACGGGTCTCTTTGATTGGTTCCTCTTATCGATGGAATCATCAGACGTGTACATCCAACTACACAAGATTCAGCAAGCGGTGAAATGTCAAAAACTAAGCTGGAAGTTGGATGTCAGAACGGATGAAAGTTGGATGCAAGTTGGACGAAAGCAAGATCATTAGCTAACTCCCAGATGAGCAGAGCGAAGCATCGCTCATAACTGGATAAGATAACGTCAAGCAAATGGATCAGAGAAGCGCTAAAACTGTATAGTTGTCTGTACATAAGATGTACAAACAATAGCAAGGTTTTGGCTAATGTAAGGCAAGGGAGAGCTTCCCTTGCACGAAATTCTGATCCATTTCGCCGGGAAAAAACCCTTCTCGTCCGAGAAACCTTTTTTCAACGGTTCTCTCTTCCTCAAACTCATTTTCCTTTTTTCTTATTCACAATGGTTGACACCGGAAACACCGGGAATACTGGAGACAACGACGCCGGAAACGAAGACATGGCACAAGTACAGCCCATGGGAGTACCAGAACAGACAGGACCCCCCCCTAGGGTCCCTCGAACTCACAAACCTAATTTAATAGATGCCCTAAAAAGTCTTAGTTTCACAAACAAGCTCATACGAAACAAATCTATTGAAGCCGAAAATGCGGCAAGAGAACTAAAGTCCCTAGATCACCAAACCGACCCAGTGACTCACCCAGTTCCTGGATCGGAGACGGCGTCTTTAATTACGATCGAAGAGGACGATTTGAATCGTTTAAAGGTACCTTCCTTCTTCTCTACCGTCAGTCAACATGTCTACTCTAGCCTGGCCAAGTGGCTTTGCAGACCAAGAAACGGCGGATAAAGAAGCCATGTTTAAGGTAAAAGAAAAGCAGACGACAAGTCGACATCAGAAGAAATGCGGATCAACAAACGGAGGTGCATGGATGGCAGTCTCTTGGTTCCTAGAGCCAAAGGACGCCCCACTCCTTTGGAGCACCCCCAGATCTTATATGACACCGAAGCGCATATTATGACACCCATGTCATTTCATCTCAACAAAAACCTCCAGACCATTACCGAGGAGGCGGCGACCTTGCCAATGGTCAAAGCTAATCCCCTTCCCGGGGAATCAAAAGGTATGTACATCCTTGACGTTGGGAAACTCACCGATAGGTTCGGCAGCGACGGCACCCTGACATGCAGTCAGTGGATGGAGGCAGCCGAAAATAATTTCCGCTTTCAGCAGAAAAGGGACAAGGATGGAGACGAAGGTCTTCATTCGAGATGGTACGAACATCATTTTGGCTTCTTCAGCGAGCAAATTAAACGAGACGAGTTATTTGCTGCATGGCGGCCTTTGGAGTATGAGCTGAGGCAGGCTCACGCAACTAAAAAAGAACTATTTGACATAGATTTATACGAAAGGAGATTCGCGATGTGCGAAGAACACTTCCATCTAGAGGCTAGGTTGACCCAGAAATTCGGCGCAGACTTCAGAAATCGGTCCTCATCAGGGCCTCGAGATGGAGGCTCCCACGCCGGAACATCAGGACCCAAACCTCTCGGCTTCCGTCGCCCCTTTGACCGTGACCGCACCAACCAGCCCTTTCAGTCAGGCAGCGGAAGGTTACCCTCCTCTTCCACCTGCCTGCGTCTGTGCCGAGAGAGGACATAACTCGCAAATCCACCTGGGCGCCTCAGCCCCAGTTAAATTCTCTGACGGAAAACCCGCATGGGCTGAAGAGTACTGCTAAAGGAATTGTGACCCCGGAGGGACGGAGGGTGTGCATTGGCTGGAACGTCAAAGGCGACAAGGCCGGATGCAACCACCGGGACGACTCCGTCCACCAATGCTCATATTGTGGTAGTAAGAACCACAACGCGTTCTCCTGGACCTGTCGCTCGAACCCAGTCGGATACTGAAGCATTCCTCGAGGGCGGCACGCCCCCCGAAACTGGACTATACAGACCTTTCCCCTTTATTATTCCCCGTAAACCTTCCCTTTATGACCTTCCCATCTACTCTTCCATTTTCGAACGTATAGTGCACCCTTACGATTCTTCGGCCTTCCAGCATTTTTGTCGAAACACAACCTTTTAGATAGCTATCCATTCCTTGTCTCTCACCTAGACAAAGGTTTCCCTATCGGTTATATGCCCCCTCTCTCCCAAACTGTCGTCATCCCTCCCAATCCTTCCATCCTTGGTCACGAAGAGGAAGTCGAACAATATCTCAAGAAAGAAGTGGCCACCGGACGCATGTCAGGCCCTTACTCCAAAGAAGAAACCGAGCGCATCTTACGTGGTCCTTTCCACTCCTCCCCAATCATCGTATCCATACAACCACAGTCTCCTGGAGTCCCAGACAAAGTTCGGATATGCCGACACCTGTCTAAAGCCTCAGGTTTCCAAGCTTCTGTCAATTCCTACATTCCGAAAGACAAGTTCCCTACCCGTTTTGACACGGCGTCGAGGGTAGCAGAAGCTGTGAGTTCTATTCTTCTGATATTCCCTACATCTTCATCTCTTGCATTGGCCTCTTTGCGTTTCGTGCGTGAGGCCATTTCATACCTTCATTTTGGACATTTGCATGCCTGCGCTGTCCGACCGGGGGTGCTTAATCACTCGATTGTTTGTTTGATCACTCAACCGTCTGGCTAAGTACCCCTCATAACACGATCGGGGGCTTGGTAAATCATCATGCCAAGCGTGCCCTTTCGTTCGTGTCACTTAACACCATGTTCAGCATGGGTGGACACGCGTAACATGCAACTTAATATGCCGCCCTGGGCCATCCCACACCCTAACACCTGTCTATCGCAACTGTAACTTATGTGATTCTTATAGATTGCGCTCGCCCCTCCGGGGACGCAAGCATGTACCTTCGATATTGCGAAGTTTCACAGAACATGCCCAGTCACCCCATCCCACAAACCGTGGCTCGTTGCTCAAGGCACAGTGGCCGGCGAATTTTACATTGATCATGCCCACCCATTCGGGACAGCGAGCGCCAGCAGCAACGCCGGTATGATCGCTAATGCAGTTGTTGACATACTGGCTGGAGAGGGCGTTAAGCCAATTGTCAAATACGAGGACGATCTCAAGGCCTTCCGAATCCCTAACCCAAATGGCCGCTTCCTTGACCCAGACACAGGCCTTCGTTCACGATTACGATAGGGAGGCAATGTTGCGTTTGATCGCCCCACTGCATGTACCTTGGCACCAGGTCAAGGGAGACCTCCTTTTCACCTTCGTCACTGAATTTATAGGGTTCTTGTGGGACATTCCGAAGAAGTTAGTTAGCCTCACCGGAGACCAAGAGGTTGAAATTCATGCATCGAGTACGCTCGTTTATCGACCGCTTTGGGAGCTCTCGCCAGGCATGCCAGCTCCTCGATATCGATAGGATTCATGGCTCATTATGTCATGTCGCATTCGTATATCAGGACGGCAGATCACGTCTCTCGTCTTTGTCTAACTTTGCCGCATCTTTTCATGATAACGTCTACACCTTACGATACCCACCGCGCCCAATGATTGATGATCTACGCTGGTGGATGGATAGGTTGTCACTTCCTGGCGTTTAGCGCACCCTTCGTGCGAAAGGGCCCGTACAGGATCTGGGCATCTACGTTGACGCCTCAACCGTGGGGCATAGGCGTAGTCATCGGCGATGTATGGGCAGCCTTCAAGCTGTCCCCTGCGTGGAAGATTCCAGGGAGGGACATCTGCTGGCTAGAGACCTTGGCCATCGAGCTGCTGGCATACCTTCTTGAAGAGAAGGGTGTTCGGGACTCCCACATCCTCATCCATTCCGACAACCAAGGCACTATAGGCGCCATGGAGAAAGGCCGCAGCGCCAACACCCACATTAATCTAGCTGTCCGCACCCTTTTAACCTTCGCCGACACTTCTATCTATCCTTCTATCGAATATATCGAGTCTGCAGCCAACCCGGCCGACCCTATCTCGCGCGGGAGAACCAGGGCCAGCTGGAAGGCGTGTTTTTATTCAGCAACTCCTCCCAGAGGAAATCGCACTTTGCTTTATTGATGACAATTTTTAATCGTAGCTTCTCGTCGGTGACGAGCGCCGAGAGGACAGTGGGTGGATCTGACTTGGATCTACCGCGCCCACTGAGCCCCGAAACCCTTTTCTACGCTTTCGCTCCCTTTCCGTAGCACCAGATATTAGCACAGATATTCAAGTCGATACTACAAAGTTATCATGCCCCTTAGTACGACCTCTCATCCCAGTTTTGCACGTTCCAAGTTTAGATTACATTATCAATCTCCCACTTCACATGACTCTTCCCCCTTTCTTCCTCTGCACAAAGCTCTTCCCCTCTTTTTGGCCATTTCACTAGACCATCTTCTTGTACACAGCCTGTTCCGCCGTCCGTCATCCCTGCTCTTGAAGTGCCCATATCGAATCCGGTCTCCTCACACCCCAAACCCAGCCCAGGCCCTTCCCTCGCTCCCGCTTTTCAGACACCACTCACCAGAAACATTCGTGCTCGAAAGCCACAAGCAGGTCGTGAGGTGGATACAAGTGCCCTCCGTCCCCACGTGAGCGGCAGCAGACCGCATCTCATCATGGAGCACACCTTACGGCTTGCGTCACAGGCTAGGCTTGTTAGACTCCCTTCCCCCTCCACTCATCGAGAGAGCCCATTTAGCTATCCATGGCGACTCGCACCCAACACCAAAGCAACATATGGTGCTGGGGTTATGAGGTTCACTCAATTCTGCGACGAGTGGCACATATCAGAGGATGACCGCATGCCAGCCTCCTACGCTCTGCTCTGTGCCTTCATCGGAAGCTGGAAGGGTATAAGGAGCGGCCGCACCATACGATTGTGGCTCTCAGGCATTCGCAGCTGGCACTTAGTCAATCACGCGGCTTGGTGTGGGAGTGACGAGTGGGTAAGGATGGCACGAATTTCGGCGAACAAGGAGGGTGCCAAACATAAGCGGCCCCTCCAAGCGCGCCAGTCTCAATTGAGCACCTCTGTGCAATACGCCGAGCTATTGACATCATTAACCCCTTTCATGCAGCGGTGTGGGCAGTAGCCCTAGTCACCTTCTTTGGGTGTCGTCGTCTTGGAGAGACGGTGACGGTGGGGAAACGCGTTCAGTGACCAATACAATGTTCTGAGCTCAGCGGCGTACGTCCCTTCCTAGCGTGCGGACCCATGGTCATAACTAATGTTTCCTAGCGTTGTCTTTCGGGTCCTCAGGGACGGTACGCGCACAGCGTCCTTCCGAATACCTTGGACAAAGACGACCAAGGAAGAAGGCGCTTCAGTCATCCTCACCGGCCGGGCGCTGACTACCTCTGCCCAGTGGCCGCCCTTAACAACCACCTCTTACTCAACAAATTCGCATTGTCAGACCCTCCAGTGGCCTTATTCGCATACAAGACAGGGTCGGGTCAGCCTAAGAATCTACTAAAAGCTGAATTCTTAGTCTTCGTTAACGGTATCTGGGCAACAGCTATGCTCGCCCACGTCCTGGGTCACAGCTTCAGGATTGGAGGTGCAGTCGAATTGCTGCTCGCTGGTGTTCCTCCAGAGATCGTGGGCGGCCACAGGAGGGTGGACATCGTTAGCTTTCTTGTTATACTGGCGACGCATGGATGAAATCCTGCCCATGAGCACCTCAAGGGCATACAACAAGGCGCATATTGACCGGCTAGCCATCATTTTCGAAGAATTCCGGGTTCGTTCTCGCATCCCGAAGGACTTTACACATCTTCAGATGGCACTCTCACTCTAGACGATGATTAAAACATACAGACTCTCCCTTCCCTTTTACCCCATCTTACGAATCCTTCTCGCATTTACGAATACCCTTATCCGAGTTACACGTACGACGCCCAGATTGGTGGCTGCACTTATTGCTCGCTCGATTTGACCTTGCATTTGTATCGATATGTCCTCTCTACAAACCTGACCCGTTTAGGTATACTGCTGTTTAGTTGCCTTGTCCTTACGCATTTGCCTTTTACATTACAATTGCCCTCATTCAATGATTACATTCTCCACTGTACCTTTTATCGCATCAATGAATATTAAACGACTAGGATACTTGATATCTGCCCAGAGTGGAGCTAGATTGGGGTGTCAGATTGGCTCATCTTCGCCTCATCAACCTGCCAGAGGAGCTCACACTCTGACTTGGTGTAGCAGGTTGGATCTGGCTCAGATTTGCCACAATCCTGTTCACCAGATGCTCTGGACTTACCCAGTTCTCCTTCGCTTTCAGAGGCTTTCCTGAAAGTTTTCGGATCACCAGAATCGGGCTGAGGCTTGCCCTATTCATATGCACTCCGGGGTCCCATCAGGACCAGCGTGATCGGCGCACATTAGGTTTGAACCTTTCGCGTCCTCGACGCGTTCAAATCACGTGCACAGTCGCACAGATCACACCTTCGATCCGAAATGAAGGAGCCTGGGCAAGCCTTAGGCACCCCAAGTAATCTGTATCCACAGATTCCTTGACTCACATCTGGACCAAGTTACTCACAAATATCCGAGAGTTTAGTGGAGGATATTTGTCTCCCCTCTGTCTAACCAAGAAGCTCAGTTATCTTATTCAAAGTTGTGATGGTCAATGCGCCCCAAATGTGACACTAACGTTTTGCATGCGGACTTGCAAATCAACCGGTCCGCGACACCGTTCCTCGTGTTTAGGGGTAATTGCCATGGGAAAAGACAAGAAGGATTGCTTTCAACACGCTTCTGACTCTGACTTTAACCTCAACCCCAATACTTCTTTGTCAGGAGATAGTTGGCTGGTATATCTCGCTCTTTGCGTTATGGATATCCTAGTAGCCCCGAAAATCGTCATACCTAAGGCATGCAGTGTCAGGGATACTGAAAGTCTCGCCTCGACAACGTCACACTCTCAAGATGTGCGGGATGTAGCATTTCTATGGTCTGTGTAAACTATTTACCTATGGTTTTGTTCTTGTATCCTACTTGGAGTGTACCGGATCTCGCTCTTTAGAGAAAGGAGTGCCAAAGAGCGGCTTGGCCAGTGTACTGTACCAAGCATCGACTACGGTATCCACTGTCCAGGCTCTCGATCTTCATCGAGATATCACGCGATCAGTGCGCATGGTGTTCCAGGTCACTGTCCGATCTACTCCGAACGGCCCTGGAAAATTTGCAATTTCGTTTACCATCATACTCAACTCTGAACCATACTCGTCGAGCCGTGACATGTTTTCCAAACTTGTTCTCAAATTTCGGAGCTGTAGAGCACGCTATTACAATTTTTAAGCGTTTATTTCTACGCGACTTATGAAATAGCCACTCGTTATGTGTTTGGGGGGCGAACTCACACTTATTGAACGCGTCGTCACATTTACACCCGCTGTTTTCTGGATATTTTAAATTATGCAAGATTTATGTCACAATCGCGAACCACTCACTGTGGTGGTGACACTGAGACTATTTAGGCCAAATCTTCCACTACGGTGGTCGGTTCCTGGTGTTCCCTACCCTACCATTTTGCTACTTTCACAGACAGAAGGGAATCTACTTCGATCTCTCCGCACTCCACCGGCATGTCGGCTCCCTGCAAACGCAAAACCAGATCCACAAGCAGAAGGGAATCTACCTCAATCTCTCCGCATTCCACCGACACGGCAGCTCCCTGCGGGCGCAAAACCAGATCCACAAGCAGAAGGGAACTTACTTCGATCTTTCCGCACTACACTGGTATATCGGCTCCCTGCGGGCAAAACCAGATCTACCAGGACTTCAACATTGCTCGGTACAAATGCAACGACCTCTGACTCGCCAGTGGCATGCGGCGCTGCAGAATTGGAAGATAATCAACCACCGAAAAAGAGACGAAAAGCTACGTTAGGCAAATCCTCCAGCCGAACTTCGAAGAAGAAACTCGTCGAGGCAGAAGAGATACCAGAGATCCAGGCTCAGGGTCTAAACGGACTTCCCACTGAGCTATGGTTGCTCGAAGTACGTGCTACTTTGTTGTCCCATTTTTCAATTACACCTCAATACATTTTTCCCTTAGATTTTCATATACCTTGAGCCCAAAGATCTACTACATTTATCCCGGACTTCGAAACGTCTCCACTCCGCTCTCGCGAGCGAAGAGGCAAATACTTTATGGAAGAATTCTCGAGCTCTCATTGGCATGCCTGACTGCCCCAGTGACCTGAGAGAAATTCAATATGCGATCTTAGCGTTCGGTAAATATTGTCACGTACGTCCCCTCTCGATCTTTGCTTAAATTCTACCTCACTCAGCGTTTGCAGTACTGTCTCAAAGGCAACAAAGACGTCTACACCTACTTTGCTGGGAGAATACGAGCATGTGCCCCTGTATCAAATCCAGGTAAAATTATTCCACATTGAAGATACAATGGAAATGCTGAGTATCAGTGCCAGATTTGTACATTATCATGATCTTCATCGTACCGAAAAGTGGAAGAGATATACTGACGACTTTTGTGGACTTTTGTGTGAGGCTCCTTCAGTCTATTTGCCAATTAGAGGTGATTCTCTGTATCGTTTACTTGCTCGTATCTTATGCATCATCTACCAGAGACAGCAGTGAAACAATATCAATGTGCTGCAACCATTGACGTCTGGGAGCAAGAGTACATAGCGGCACAGGATAAATGTGAATGGTTAAAGGTCAAAAGAGAAGAACTACTGGCCTCAGGAAGGGTGCGCGCTGTCTTGCTCTATTGTATAAAGACTTTATTAGAACCTAATTGCAGCATGAAGAAACTTATTTGAAGTGGGCGGAAATTTCACTAGCACGCATTTTATATGCTCGGCGCAAAGAAAGGTGTGCAATATTTTCTTTGTCCAACTGCAATCCATCTGAATTATCCGCAGAGTTGTGGAGCATATCAAATCGCTTGGCTGGGAAGCGGAACTTGCTTCACTGGACAGATATGATTATAGAGACCTGCTAGATGGCAAGACGGTAAAAAAGGCATGTGAACGAGAAATGACTGATCGAGGTGAGCCGCAATAATTCTACAGTTTCGAAATTATAATTAATCCTCAATGACGCATGAGATCTCAACGCTTTGGATCCCTTCATAAATCAGGCCTTGAGTGCTGGCCGTCAAAAAGACTTCGGACGGAACGTTCTAGGCTTCTCTACGCACGATTGCCAGTATTGAAGAAAGGTATCAAAGCATGTGTCAGCGCATATCCTCTTAACACACCCGCTCCCACTGCAGCAGAGTTATTTTTCATGCCACTCGTGCAGGATATCATGACCAACACATCACTTACACCTTTCGCAGAAGCTCATCTCGATCCTATGCTCCAGGGATTTGCTGAGATCGCACGTCGGTGGCAATCTGATACAGAAGCCAAGCTACTTGACCTTATTAAGGTTGCATGTGGGTCCACCTACACCTTCAATCCGGAGACTGTATTACGACTTGCCACCACCGTGTTCTCGTGCAATAAATGCAGCACGTACGGCGAGGGAGGGGAGTTTATGGCATCCAAGAGTTCTCGCCCACAATCACTACATTCAGAAGAGAGAAGGCTTCGAACAAGATTCTGCCACAGTCGACTGTTTGATTCTTCAATCACTAACAGGATATGGGCCCTGGAACTACGAAGATTACATCACTTTCAAGCAGGAAGATGTGCGCGTTATGTCGGACGTCCTTAATCAGTTTGGATTTGATCCGACATCGACCACTGCTACTGAGATGGATGCTGCAGATCCAATTTTTGAATGTGTATTGTGCAACTGTCCCTTTAGGGGACGATACGTCATGAGGTGGCCAATGGTGGTAAGGTCTACTCATTGTACATCGCAACACGACGCGTACTTGCCCCCTTTTTGTTTTTGTAGACAAGACATCACCACGACCATCAGGCTAAATCTGAGCTCAAGAATACCTCATTCAAGCTGGAACTACTCGAGGACGACGACGCCGCGTCTTTCAGAATACAGCTCGCCGAGAAGAATAGAAACAAACAGGCCACAGACGGTAGAATAATGACGTGTACTCACTGCAAAGAAAGGGAAACACTGTTTCATTGGCTCATCATGTGTGGACCGAGTAAGTGTCTGGTTCAACAACGCCGCGTGTCGGTGCCTTTTGATATACTTACTGTTTGACTCGATATTGATGGAGCTTTTGGTTTCTTATCCACAGACATGGTATAGCTGATCCAACAGATGCTGATATCGTACTCTCGCTCGATGCGTGGACCATCAATCATTGTCGTATGTAGCCGCCACGGTATGATCACCTTCCAGAATAGTCTGAATAAACCGTCGAAGCTTTATTATCATTGAACGATCTGAGGTCGGGCGACAAACCGCTTCTTGGGAATGGATATTACTACCAAATCCTACTGTTTTATTTATGCTGTGTCCGGGAAGATATCGACATTCGAAATACATGGCCCTGTCAATCCATCGCTCTTCCCAAGCTAATAGTTCGATGAATTTGATCTGTAAGCTATATCAGATAATAGCATCGGACAGCACACAGTCCAAGACGTACAGCTCTAATAATTTCGTTCAGAACCCCCATTCGTTTATCTTGGGCGCTCATGATACCTTTGTTGATCCTGACGTTCCATCGTGCCAAAAGTTGTTTAGCGGCCAGCCAATGATCAATACCAGGAAACAAGCAAATGCGTTCAGCCCAAGAAGTCTGTAAAACCGATGAGAATCAAGAAGCGCTACACATACAGGAGATGGATTGGTATAGGGATGCACATGCAATAATTATCTCAAAAGGTGCTGCACAAGAAAAAACATCAGAATGACAGATGATTTATATAGTGTCATAGATTCTGTCCCTCTGTACAAGTCGAAGATGATAGTGGCCATCCTTAAGATCGGAATTGAATATGAGATCGGCTGAAATTGGCTAATGAACAGTAACATACTCGGTTGGAACCACTGGATATTAAGTGAACAATTTTACCAGTACTGGTACCTGGTTTTGAATCCTCGGAAGTATCTGAATTTTCCTTGCCGCCTTGTTTGCCTGAACATAATTAGAATTGATCGTTGTACCCAAATTGTCAATACAGGCGTACCCTTGTAGCTTTTGGTGCATCTTTCGGGACGCTTTGATCTTCATTTGCCTCATAGTGCAATGTGCACAGTGTACTCTGACGTCAGCATTTTTGATATACCTTGGATGTTTGCTAAACATTCTGCGTCATCAAACAGTTTCTGGAACTCAACGTGAGTCTGTCGTAGATCATGCAGCACTGTGGTCCCTTAAACTATGTCTCTCGAAATCCTGATGGACTTGCAGGCTGCCCCCAAAAGATCATGTGTCCTCAGTGTTAGCCTTGAATCTTCAACCCTGATTATCTGAATATTACGCTTATTTCTGATGCTCCAAGGGGCGATAGATGGAGCTCTACGACGGGCACCACTCTATTGAATGCAATGGCTACAAGACACACAAGCGACCACCATATCTAATTCTGGACTCATCGCTTGCACACTCTAAACGATGTCAACAACCTCACAAAAGGACACGCTGTCCGAACATTGTTTTTCCGACAGGTTTTGCTCTTATCAGGATGACCTATGATGACGCATGAATTTGATTGTTGCCCACGCTCTTTCAGACCTGTCATCTCAATATCCGGAATATCTGCACCCCTAACGTTCTCCCTGCTTGAAATTAAATGCTTAAGCTCCACCACGAAGCGTGAAACTCCACTTGGACATGGGAAGGATGCTTTATTTTCTATGTTTTTTGTTGCGATGATATATCGCATGCCCAAATGATGACGATACTAAACAGTCAACAGATCAAAAGCATAATCGCGTAAACATTCGCTAGAACGCATATAAAAGCGAGGTATGTTTCGAGCATATTCCTCACTCGAACACTCGAACACAGTTCAGTAAATCAGCTACTCAAAGATGCAATTCAAAGTTCTCGCAACGCTCGCACTCGGTGCTACCCTTGCTGCTGCCACAGGATCCCCTGCCAGCCAGTGCAACACTGGAGACCTTCAGTGCTGCAACAGCACCGGAACCGCCAATCAGGCGTCGATTTCCAAGATCCTCGGTCTTTTGGGCATCGTTGTCCAGGACGTGTCCGCCCTCGTCGGTGTCAGCTGCACCCCCATTACCGTCATCGGTGCTGGAAGCAACTCTTGGTAACAGGGACCCGATCATTAGCTTTCTATACACTGACTAATTTCTCTTTCTTTTAACAGCACTGCTCAGCCCGTCTGCTGCACCAACAACTCCTTCAGTAAGTACCTTCCTAGTATTTGCTGTGCATGATAGCATATTCACCGTCTTTTTTCTCAGATGGCGTTGTCGCTCTTGGTTGCACCCCGGTCAATCTCTAATCATTTCCAGTCACGATCGCCAATACGAAGGATGTGAAGGAACTATTACTGAAGACTCTAAGCTCCCGGTCGAAGTCGTTTATGTACCTGCATTTTACCAGCTTCGCTATGATTGTTTCCCTTGCAACAAAGAGTTGATTGATGTTTTTAGCTTTCTTATTTGAGACTGTAAGCTGTAATGACATGTGACGATCCAGACGCCTCTCCTTCACCCATACACTCCAAAGCGTTCTGCAATGAGTTGCCAACTACGTTGAGACAAAAGATAGAGTTTCACCATTCATACCGCTAGCGAGCACATATGTATTAAGTACATGGAGAAGGTCTTTTGGGCTCATGGGGAAGGACATAACAAGTCGGATGAAAGGGCAGCGATCACCAGTTGACACTTGACTCAAGTCACATTTGACGTTTGACGATTAAACGCCCGTCAAATATGATCGACAAAGACTAGGAAAACAGATGACGACTATGTACGGAAGCTTGACGTAATGCCTGGTAATGCAATTGTGGGTTGGCCACAGCCACTGTGCTATGTCAGCAACTGACTCGGATCGTGTCCTTACCAATCGTGCTTGTCAGGCAGAGACAGGCACCGTTTATCTCCTTTTCTACTAGGAATATCTCGCGTGATAAGAATGTGTTGCTCCGATTCTAACTCAGCCGTTTCACCAATCGAAACAGTTGTGCGAACCCCCTCGAGCTGAACTTGATGCATATGCATGTCTGTCCTTCACGCATACTACATAGGCATTTTCGACACTTGAACTCCTACTTTAAGGTTAAATAAGCAAAGCATGTATGCAAGGTGGTGCCAGGTCAATCCGTGAAGCCAATCTTATGAGTCTATTTTTAATACTCTGCCCCTGAAATTCAACTTAGCTAAGCCAAGACTTGTGACGCTTAGAAATCGCGATATGACCGATCCAGTGATTTGCAAGCGCTTTAAAATTAAGGGGTTACTTACCATTCAACGCTCCTGCTCACTGACTCACCTATCGGGGCCATCGTACATAGCGTAGTATCTAACTATGTTTATGAGCTATGTTTCAACGAAAATGAGGTCAACTGCCATGGTATATAAGCATACTTGCGTAGGGGATCCCACTTTCAATCTTCAAATATCTCCCATCCACCTCATCCACCTCTCCCATCCCCAATAATGCTAGACACCTTCCGAGATTCGACTGTGGGTCTGTTCATCAATGCCATCTCCGGAGGCCACTTCCTCCCTTTCCCGGATCAGCGACCTGGATGGCAGCTACCAGCTAACCTCCAACTCTCAAAGGCAATTTCATCATCTTCCGATACCATTGTTATGGAGAAGAGAGAATCTACAGCCGCCGAATTCCAGTCGGAAGATATTCTGAAGGAGGCGCCAGACTCGACGCGCACATCCACTGATGGTTTGCAATTTCCCGAGTCTAATCGCAAGTCGCTATCGTCTGTGGAAAAGGGCGGAGCCTCTGTGAGAGTCGACATGTTACGAGAAGATACCATTCAAGAGCCGGTATCCGGGACGATAGTGGATTGGTACGACGAAACTGACCAGGATAATCCACAGTAAGTCGACCAAAAATTTTAAATGCCTTTCTTGGTGTTGACGCAATCTATTTTTAGGAATTGGAGTTTAAACAAACGAATATTCGTTCTTGGATTGGTTTCTCTCCTTACGTTCAGTGTTTACATAGGCTCTGCCATCTAGTAAGGGATACCTGGTTTAACTTACAGCGCTTATTCTAATTGCTCTTCTTCAGTACGCCATCAATACCCGGAATCATAGAGCATTTCAACGTCTCGAAGACCACGGCCACACTCGGTCTATCGCTCTATGTCATTGGATATGGAGTGGGTCCTTTAATATTCAGCCCCTTATCGGAGGTGCCTTCCATAGGCCGAACTCCGGTGTATATGGCGACCTTGTTGATCTTCGTGCTGCTCCAACTTCCTACAATATACGCACCAAATATCCAAACTTTACTTGCCATGCGATTTTTTGCCGGGTTCTTCGGTTCGCCTGCTCTTGCAACTGGAGGCGCCTCTATTCAGGACATGTAAGTTGCTTCATAATAATATATTACCACAGCAAGCTCACGTTTCGTAGGTTCCCAATTGTTAAGCTCCCCTACGCGCTTATAGCTTGGAGTGTAGCTGCTCTATGTGGACGTAAGTCATTTGCCTTCAACTCCTCAAAATGAATATTTACCCCACATTACAGCCGTCCTGGGTCCTACAATTGGTGGGTTTGCGGCCCAGAACAAGAACTGGAAATGGCCTATCTATGAGCTCTCCTGGATAGGCGCCTTAGCTTTCGTCATCCTGATGTTCTGGCTCCCAGAAACCAACGCCGAGACCATTCTTCTCAAGCGCGCCCGTCGGCTACGAGCATTAACCGGAAATCCCAACCTATACAGTGAAAGCGAGATCAAGCAGTCGCAGATGAAGAGCTCTGACGTGTTATTCGAGGCACTTCTTCGTCCTTTCCAGCTCATGATCGAACCCGCCGTGCTATATGCCAACATTTATCTCGGATTGGCCTACGCCATCTTTTATTGTACGTCCTAAATTACACCCGAACTGTATATGACTAACCTCTCCTATTTAATAGTGTGGTTTGAGGCTTTCCCGCTGGTGTACAATGACATCTATCACTTCAACCTCGGCTTGTCTGGTCTTCCATTCATGGGACTGCTAGTGACCTGTTTCTTCGCGAGTTCGGCATACGTGTGCTGGAACTACTATCGCGTTGAGCCCGAGTTCAAAAGGACGGGATATATCGTTCCGGAGTCGCGTCTTGCAGTGGCCCTCGTTGCTTCTGGTTTCATCCCAGCTTCTCTCCTCATATTTGGTGAGTTAAAGATCTACGAAACGAGCACAATTACTTTTGAGTAGAGCGCTCATGCAGTATTTCAACAGGATGGTCTTCGCGCGAGAATGTGCATTGGATCGTACCAACCATTGGGGCCGCTTTATACCTGCCTGGGTATGTTGATTTCCCCGCACCTTGCATTAGAGGTGTCTAATATTTTATATACAGGCTATTCTTGCTCTTTCAAAGCATTCTCGTCTATCTTCCTTCCTCATACCCAAGATACGCCGCGTCTATTCTTGCAGGAAATGATCTTTTCAGATCAACCGTAGCTGGCTGTTTCCCGTATGTCTTCATTTTGCGGCGCTTCTCTTCAAATTGACTTATCGCGAACCACAGACTCTTCGGGACACCTCTCTACAAAAGGCTTACCATCGGTGGCGGGTGCACCCTTCTGGCTGGCCTTTCAATAGCATTGATTCCCGGACTCTTTATTCTATACAAGTACGGTGGCCGACTTCGAGCTAGATCGAAATACACGGCGGAGCTATAAGCAATAATATTAGAGCATGGATAATTTAGAGTACTTACGACCGAGTAACGACGATAAAAATACCCATTTTAGAATATACAGCAACCATTTGTAGCAATAGCAATCCCTTAGTAGAATGTAGAACGCACACGCGCCCTGTCGAATACCTCTCTTAATCTTATACGAGTCTACAACCTTTAAACTCATTGAGCAATAACCGTCAAGTTCTTTCATCACGCTTAAAAGCTTCAAGACAAAAACAGAGTATTACATAGTTTGGGATAATGAGGGTACTTTGCCGCTTTTTCTAGTTCAGAAAAAGTCCCAGTCTTCATACATATGTTCCTAAACATCCATGTTAATTAGGTTCCACTGTAGGGTATCGGAATTCCACGACCTAAAGAATTTGTGCGCGTTAGCCTGACTGGAAGCTCATCCGGCTAGATTGATGATCCTTTACCTTCCCCCTTATCCAAAATTATGAGTCTGTAGTAATCGATGATTGTCCGAAGGCGATGGGCGACTAAGCATAGCGAGGAGAGTTATTACCAAGACTTCGACAAGACAAAACGGACGTCATACCCGTGAGGAGAAGAGAGCCCTTAAACTCCTCTCTTATTGTGGCAGAGTCTATACTGCTCGTTGCTTCGTCGAAAATGATGATTGGATTTCTACGAATGAGAGCTGTGGCCATTGCGATTAGCTGTCTCTGGCCCTGGGAGAAGTTCGTTCCTCCAGCAGAGACTTGAGAGTCAGGGAAATGCTTGGCTTGGTATCCATGTTGGTCGTTGTCGTCGAGATGGGGTCACAGTGCATGGATGAAGCCCTTGAAGGATTGATAGACGATATTGTGCTTTGATTGTGTGCCGCTTCGCCTCGTCCATCTGAAGTCATACGCATACGACGGAGAGCCTCAATGCATCCCTCATCCGTATGATCGCCCAATATCGTTGAGGTGAGATATGAGACAAAATCAAAAGGCAACTAGCTTGTACCGAAGGGGTCAAGATTGTCTCGCAATGTTCCGGTGAATAAGATCGCGTCCTCATCACGTAATGAGTAGGGAAGATTCATTTACTTGAGGATGAAAGTCTTGAAGTACAGTCAAGTCATGTTACATAACGATTGAATTAGAAGCTCACTATTTGGAACGTAAGTCATAGACGCCTATCGTTGAGATATCAATTCCATCCACTATAATTCTGCCATTTGTAGGATCGACCTTCGCATACCGGTTTGAGAGTCTGGATATATTGAATATGTTCAGCGACTCACAAATAGGCTCATGATGCTTGTCGTTCGAGTTGATTTTCCACTGCCTACATTTGGTCTACTGTTGATAACTTAAGCGTAGCGTTAGACACTCAGCGAATAAAGAAAGCAGCTATGCAATTATTCTACCTTAAGCGTAGCGTTAGACACTGTTCAGAACAAGGGTAAGCGTCTATGTAAAGGTAATAGAAAAGCATATGTACCTCAGCCGAATAAAGAAAGCAGCTGAGGTACGAATGGCGAATGCGCCAGTATATGTGAAAACGAGTGTGATGCAGGGAATGCAGGCAATGAGCTACATTGGAAGTGGAAGCAATACGTTGAAGCAAATGAAGGATTGGCGAGACTAAATGTAAGGAGAATGGTGATGGAGAGATGATCAGACGAAGGAAATGATAAAGGCATGAGAAGACTGAAAGGGTGAGGTATAAAAAGAGAAAGAAGGTAACGAGAATGGGAGTGACGAGTATGACTAAGCTGATGGACAACGAGCCGACCTTCAACACACCCCTCAACGGATTGCAAAGCCTAACCGTTCCACAGCCTCGAGGAACTTCAAGCGATGAAGTGGTTTAGTGAGAATGTCGGCAGGATTGGTTATTCCAGAAGTATGAACAATTTGAAAGGTTTGAGATTCAATGTGAGAGCGAATAAAGTGATAACGAATGTCGATATGTTTTGCCTTGCTGTGGGATGAGTCGTTTTCTGACAAGGAACGAGCACCTTCGTTGTCGGTTGCGATGATGAGGGGAGTAGGGCATGGAAGTTGAAGATAGGCTAGAGATGCACGGAGCCAGAGACCTTCTTGTAGGGCACGGGTGAGGGCCACATATTCCGACTCTGTTGAGCTCGTCGCAATACAAGTCTGAGTTTTCGACGACCAGCTGATAGGTCCTCCAGCCATCGTCCACAAGAAGCCGGAAGTCGATGCGCGAGTGACTTTATCCCCAGCCCAGTCTGCATCGGAGTACCCATAAAGTGAAGCGCCGGAGGAAGTACCCCATAGTGAAGACGCAGGGATCGTGTACCACTGAGATATCGTGAAACACGCTTTGCCGCAGCAAAGTGGCATGAGGAAGGCTTTGAACAATGTTGCGATAGGAGAAGGACAGCAACTGATATGTCAGGACGAGAATGACGTTGAATGAATAGTAGAGAGCCGATTAGTCGTTGGAAGGCAGTGACCAAGTTAGGGATGATGGGATGAATGTCGGTTTCACGACCGAAAGGATGAGCAACATCGATAGGAGTGGAGACGGGATTACAGTTGATCAAACCATATTCGCCGAGTAACGCGTCGATGTATGGCTCTTGATGAATCCAAAGCTCACGTGTACCAAGATCCCTCTCAAACTGCACCCCTAGGAACTCCTTTACAGGTCCCAGGTCCTTGATCCCAAACGCTTTGCCGATTTCCTCCTTGATGAAGCGAAGAAATTCGGAAGAGTTCGATCCCCCAACCCATCATCAACATGCATCCCCAGCAAGCAGTGAACATTCCCCCACCCCACCAGCGCTTGAATATAAAAACAGCATGATCAAATTCCGAGCGATTGAAGCCCAGCTTCTCCAAGACAGAGCGAAGTAGCTTATACCAGACACGGCTGGCCTGTTTTAAGCCGTATAACGATTTGAGTAACCTCCACACCCCCCTTGAACGGGCGAAGAATATCCTTGAGGGCATCGCATGTAAATGGTTTCCGTCAAGTCGCCCCAGAGAAACGCACGCGTGGGCGCTCGGAAATATTCGAGATGCCACGCGTGAATCGCAGCATAAACGGGCGATAAAACGAATGCTGACAGATTTAGCGACGGGGCGAAGGTAGCGTCGTAATCGACAAATGGAATCTGAGAAAATCCTTGTGCAACCAGTCGAGCTTTGTAAATTGGGGGACCACCTATTTCCAACAGCTTGAACTCCAGTACCCAACGACAACCAATCGCATTCACCCCATCCCGGCAACACATCATCGACATACACCCCCATACTCTTCAACATTTCCAACTCCTTGACCACAACTTTCCTCCATTCATCGGCATCTGAGCGAGCCATGGCTTCAGCATAGTTTGCAGGTGGAATGGACATGTCGTAACCTGGTGATGAAGGTACACGACGAATATCACTGCGAACGGACAGCAGTGTCGATTCCCACAAAGCGTCGTTGTCACGAGAGAGGTAGTCTTCGACATCCAGAGACACAGTCAGATGCTAAATAGGGCAGTCGCAGAACGGACGATCATCGAGCGCCCATGCAGCACAAACTCGCAAAAGGATTGTCGTTGTCGAGGTGCACTGGAACAGCTGGACCAGCTGGGGGCGCCTTCGTTGAAGATCCTTCAGCTTCACGGTAGCCTCTCGATTGACACGAAGCTTCTCTCGATGTTGGACGGACGCCTCGAACCAGACGAGCGTGAAAGGATCCACGCTTAGTGGGACGGGCGCTCCCTGGAAGAAGAACGACGAGGGCAGAGTACCTAATGGGGTCTGGGGTAGGAGGGAGGGAAGAATGGGGAACAGAATCACGAACAGGAGTAACCGGCTCAACTAAAATAGGAATAAGCGGAGAAGAAGGGGAATTTATATCAGAAACAAGCTCGGGCGCATCGAGGTCGCCGTCAGTCACAAGACAAGGAGAAGAAACAGAAGAGGAGTCTACTGGACAAGAAGAGGAGATAGGGTCATTTGAAGAAGAAGATTGAGCTACAGCAGGATTGGAAGCAGAAGATTGAGCTACAGATGAAACAGAAACAGTAGAGTCAGTGCAAGATGAAAGACAAGGTACAGTAGGGGCAGAGTCAATGGGTGGCAAGAAAGGAAGTGAAGAGTAATCTATAGGATTAACAGGAGGACGATGAAGTGCTTGGTACGGAATGTTCTCATCAAAAATAACATTAGAAGAATTGAAAAATGAAGAGACTTAATGTCGCGAAGGCGATAACCACGCCCACCTGGCGGATAGCCCATGAAAAGACATTCCACGGACTTTGCACCAAGTTTTGTTTGCTATTCCTCTGGGACATGCGCGAAAGCAACGCGAGCCCCAGATGTGCAGGTGAGAGAGATTCGGGGACGACCGTACATAGCTTCGAAAGGAGTGATGCCGTTGGTGTTCAGAGTGGTTACGTTGAGGAGATAAGCAGCAGTTAAGGCGGCTTCGCCCCAGTATGTCATGGGTAATTGGGCCGTTGTCAGCATAGCCAGGATACGGCCTTGTACAGTGCGCATGAACCGTTCGACTTCGCCGTTCATCCAATGTTCGCGAGCGTGGTGTCACTTCAATTTCAATGCCATGATCGTTTAGGTATTGCGTGAAGGCACCCTTCCACTCGGTCCCGCCGTCGCATCTGAAACGCTTGACCTTGAAGCCGGTTCTCTTCTCCCATCGTTCTTTGACAGTGATGAACGCTTCGAGCATCGTGGTCGGGAACTTTGTCGGCGACGAGTTGTAGGTTGTTGACCTTCATACCAACGCATCGAAACGCCACAAAATATTTCTTCCTGTGTGGAGTTTCTACCGGAAAAGGTCCGCACGTGTCTCCAACTAGCAGCTCAAGTGGTGCATAGGTATGTTGACCGACTGATCGTGGGCGGATGCGGGGTGGCGACATGCTTAGCGATAATACACGGTTCACATTTGATGGGCTCGAGATCCTTGATTTGTGATTTTAAGAGTGATTTCACCAAAGTTCGGGTCGCATTCTCGCCAGGGTGTCCCAGACGAAGATGGTGAAGATACAGTGATTTGGGAACCTTGGCGAACATGACACGTTCATCCGAATGAGGACGAGGAATGAACTCGGCGTTGAGACTAAACAAGCGATTGATCATTTCTCCAGATGCGAATGTGATCCCGTTTTTGGAGAGGTGGACACCCTCGTTTGGAACGAAATTGCAACCAATGCCGGCGCTGTTCAGACGTCCAACCGATAATAGGTTGACCGCCGCCCCTGGAGCGTGTAGGCAATTGTTGAGTTTCAGTCGGATAGTCCTGCCCTCGTAAGACACGTTGACATAGCACGTTCCACCTCCTTGAGTTCGCAGGGTTCCCAGATTCGCGGTTGTAACATTCCTAGCGCCGGCTTCGTTGTATGAGTGAAACATTTCGCGTGATTTGATAAGGTGCGAGGTCGCGCCAGAGTCGAGGAGTGTGGCATGTGCAGGTATTGAAGTGAGTACGAGTGCGGATGAGTTGTCGTCGATGGACTCGATCATCGCACATGAGATCTCTCCGTCATCGAGCAAATCTACCGCAGCCAAGGAGGCCATCTCTTTCTTAGTGGTGGCAGCAGCTGCAGCAGCAGCGGCAGCAGCCCTATCTCTAGGGCCCTGACCTGCCATTCCACCACCAGGATTGAAACAGTGATCGCGATCGTGCGACCGACCTTTGCAGTTTGTACAACGCACTCCATTAGGATTATTGGGATGTTTTGCGATCGGACGATTGTCGGAATCTTTGGCGAGGTTGGAGTACTCAGAACCAGGACCATTTCGCTTGGTGGGGATTCAGCTTCGATACGCTGACATTCAATCAGAAGTCGAGACACAATACGATCTAGCAGCGTGTCAGGAGCTGCAGCATCTTTCCCTCTTCAATTGCCACCTTCTCCCTATCCATATGATCCTGATAAAGTTGAACCATGAGTTGTTTGAAGTTCGTCCAAGATTGGGAGGAAGGAAGACCACGTAAGATGTGGTGGACAACGTCGGACTCGGGTAGTGAACAGACATTGCTAGGGAGACGTTCGCGCGACCAGTACCGAAATTCGGCGATGTAATTGTCGAAGTCCTTGTGATCCTTGAGCTTCAATGTCGATAGACGTTCTTTGATTTCGAATTGTGCATTGATGTCAATGCGGCGCTGTATTTAGCTGAGATTCGCTGCCACAAAGTACAGCGCTGAGACGCCGTCTGCCACCTGCAGATTGTCAAAGACGAGCTGCGATACTCGTCGGAGCATGATCCCTCGTGCCTTGGAGTCTTCCTGCCACCACTTGTGGAAGTTCGCGACGTATTCAGAGTTTGAGACAGCGGTCGGGGCCTTCGGTTCCGGAGAGATGGGATACAAATCCCATGAATTCACAGTCCCCTCGATGTGGCCCCAATAACCTTCGTCCTTCAGGACTTGGGATATATGTCGTTTCCACCCAGGATAGGACGCGGCATTTTCGAGTAGCGGAACATGTTCGAGCTTGATCGTCGACATGACGAACGAGGGTTATGGCGATTTGCAGTCGCAGAGAGCGTCGGTGACAAGAGTTGCCAAAGTTGGACAGGGTACGAGGTGTGAGCTGGCTGAGGTGTTCAACTCCTGTCAGGAGATGTGAGGCGCTGTGGGATCGTGCTTAAAGATCACCTTCGGGGCCCATAACCTGTTGATAACTTAAGCGTAGCGTTAGACACTCAGCGAATAAAGAAAGCAGCTATGCAATTATTCTACCTTAAGCGTAGCGTTAGACACTGTTCAGAACAAGGGTAAGCGTCTATGTAAAGGTAATAGAAAAGCATATGTACCTCAGCCGAATAAAGAAAGCAGCTGAGGTACGAATGGCGAATGCGCGAGTATATGTGAAAACGAGTGTGATGCAGGGAATGCAGGCAATGAGCTACATTGGAAGTGGAAGCAATACGTTGAAGCAAATGAAGGATTGGCGAGACTAAATGTAAGGAGAATGGTGATGGAGAGATGATCAGACGAAGGAAATGATAAAGGCATGAGAAGACTGAAAGGGTGAGGTATAAAAAGAGAAAGAAGGTAACGAGAATGGGAGTGACGAGTATGACTAAGCTGATGGACAACGAGCCGACCTTCAACATCTACATCATATGTTTAATAGATATGGAACGAAAGATGCACACGTACCTGTTTGCCCAAGCAGGCCAACATGTTCCCTTCCCTTAAGTGAAATTGAAATATCACTGATGACGGATGGAAGCTCACAGTAAGTCGACCTTTCCCTTGGTGTTGACGCAATCTATTTTTAGGAATTGGAGTTTAAACAAACGAATATTCGTTCTTGGACTGGTTTCTCTCCTTATGTTCAGTGTCTACATAGGTTCTGCCATATAGTGAGATACCTGGTTCAACACTATGTTGAAATAAGTGTTGTATAATGCGGCGCTTATATTCTAATTACTCTTCTTCAGTACATCACTGGCGATACCCGGAATCATTGAGCAATTCAACATCTCGAAGACTACGGCTACATTGATGAACGTTAAGCAAACGGCGGAAGCAAGGATGAATCATGATTAGATACAAGTCCTCTATTTCGGTCGTGTAAGAATTTCCCGAAACAGATTCTTCCTGGATCGGTCCATGTACTAATAGAGTAGTAACAGGACAACGGATGATCGGCACATGATATGAAAAATTGTCTTTTAACACAAACCGGCAAGCTGATCTCTTCACAACATCCACAGTACTCTCCTTCCAAAGTCAATATCCAATGTGAGGTTTCTCTACTGCAGATACACTGATAACTTATGTCCAGTACGTTTAGGAACTCTGAAGTACAGCTACCACAAGTTCAGGAGCAGCCTTTATGGACGCGTGGGGGTCCTGTTCCTGAGAGGGTGTTCGGATTCACCTTTGATTATGAAACCAAACTTGCTTGGGCAAAAAGCACAACCTCGGGCCTGAAGATCCGAATTATATTCGAGTTCAAATGGCTTGGAATGAGATCGTGAGACAGCTCCCCGCTGGATGCCGACGCGCAGGACTCGTTCACGACGACATATCTCCTGTAATATGCATCGTCATTGCTAACAACAAAACTGAGACTGAGATTGCAAAATCGAAGGATGAGGAGCGTATCAAGGCATATCAGGCAGTAGTAGGGGAAGAGAGACAGCCACAGTGGTACCTCCAAACCTCCTGAACGTTACCCACACCTTCCCCCAATGTTGTCATGAGCAGATTAATACATTTTGTCAATATTTGAAACTTGTAAATCCGTTTAATTAGCCTCGGGTACGGACATATAGACCATACTATCTTATCAACTCAGCTTCTTAGGACTATAATTTAACTATCAGGTACAAAATTGGGCCAAAACGGACTCACCGACCTTACTTATGATTTTTTCGCGAAAATGAGGTCGAACCAGCAATGGAAGACAGGGCAGGCATTCAAACGGTATGAATAACATGAAATGTTGTATGGCGCAAATGATGTCAGACTTTCCTTTGAGGCTTACTCAGGCCTATTGATCTTGTCGCTACACACGCGCGCTTAATCTGGTAGTGTCATATGTGTCCTATGCGCTTATCCCCACCAGGATATGAATAAATGCTCTGTAAAACTGTGCCAAAATTATCGCAGACTACCTTGAGCATCAAACACCGGTACTTGTGTAGCGCTACTAGTCGTTGTCTGGGCGAATTGAAGGGTGACATTGTGCGCGAGAGAGCCCTCTGATTCATCGCTGGCTAGCTTATCTTTCGTGGCCCTCCATATGGTGGCGAAGAGGACGCCAATTATCTGAATGTTGGCATTAGATATCTGCATGATGAAGTAGTGGCTGCTGTCGGAGTCCTTGAAGAAGAGGACGATTACGATTATGTCGAACACACAGGGGAACACGAAGTTGGTCGTGGCGATCCAGAACAGAGTGCCAAGTGCCCTTTGATAGGTGTCTGAAACCGAGTCAATGAGGGGAAGGACTGGGGAAAGAAAATAGACAGTACGCACTTTTCGACTTGTTTCGCGAGAGCTTCTGAGATGATAAACTTGCTTTATTGAGTTTCCAAAGAAACAACGAAGAGCAAAGCCTGTTAACAATCAACATGTCAGGCTCGAGAATCTGCTCGATAACTCAAGATGGCCTCCTACGCATTGTCTGCCAGCTGAAGAGACCATTCTATGATCTCTCCTGGCAAGCTTTTTACCAATGGTATGTATTGCTGATTATCAGTCAACTTTTTGCTCCCCTCGGCGAATTGGGAAAAGAGGATAAAGAAATTAATGAATCGTGCGATTTTGAAGAGGATAAGTGGTGTGATTATGCTGATCCAGACTTTTTCGGGAGTGACACGCCTAGGAAATACAACCAATACTCTGAAGAATAAGATGCAGTCAACATAAATGCCGACCGAGGCAGAAATAAATGTGTAGGCGAGTACTTCAGACCGGTTGAGTAGGCTGAAAGGGTTTAATATCGCCGTCATCTGTCAATCAACGTGAGCTCTTGGTCCAGCCGATAAATTTGTTCAGACAGCGCCCTTACTTGGATCGAGAGATACAATGTGCTCATCGCAATGCTTAAACAGACTCCAATGGCGTTGCTGATAAAGATGCCTGATCTTCGTAAAGATTGAGAGGATGTGTAGAAGAGGACCGCCATCAGCGGTACGGAGACACCCAGCCAGACGGCGCAGACTATGAGGACGTAAAGTTGAGACCTAATTCCATTGATGTACGCTTCAAGGATACCCAGAGCAGCTTGCTGAGCCTGAGGAGTCATGCCAGCTGAGCTTACAGTGCTCATCGTAGTAGGTGGCGTAATGGTGAGATGGGCATAGAGAGCTGGTTGGCACCTCGAAAGAGAATGACTCTTAATAACCGAAAGGCAGGTGTCCAGGTCATCAAAAATAGCTCTCTTCCCATCATTCGTGATGCTATGCCTGTCAAACGGGTCTTACTATCATCGGTCATCAATATACCGAGATGATTATTTCAAAGTGTCAGTATGAGAGCTCCTATGGGTTGACCCAAGCATATATAGCCTTGGCGGTACGCTCATCATGGTATAAATAACTGCATTGTCAATTTCTTCCCCTCGAAGCTGAAAAGAGTTAATAGTATGTGTACCTGTGTCTGATTAATGAAAGTTAACCCCCAGAGTCTAACCCGAGCGGTGCGCAGAGGATACACTTTTCCAGTGTGGATTTAATTCAAGCGGGATGATGCCCTGTAGTACTCGGGCATCTTGGAATCTGTCTATTACCAGTCAGATATAGAGCGCCGATGATAAGAATCAGAGCGGAACCGCTACATTTTGGACCGGCCTACACTTGGGTCGATGGCTTCAGAAGATGTAGGGTAAGGCAGAAAGCTAAAGTTTTGTCCCACATTACATAGAACTTTTCTGACGTCATGGTGCTGTTGGATCCGATGAATGATCAACTGAGCTTTGAACAAGTTTATAAACAGTTTCCTGTTAGATGTACTAGCTTAATGTTGAGGACATTGCCTCTTTCACCCTAGCACCCCAGAGGCAGTCGAAAGCATCAATTACGGACATGAGAATATCGTTTGTGTTTTCGCTAGTTCCATCACGGGGATCAACAGTAAGAATGAGAAATACGCTAATCAAATACATAGTTGCTATTAAATGTATTCTACACTACGAGTATAATGAAATCCAGGTATGTGAGGTAGTAGCTACGCAGTATAACATTTGGAAAGGGACTTCAGGTGGAGAGAGATTTGGTCCTCTTTGAAATTTCTGCAGGAGTATCAAGGTCCTTTGGTGCTTTGTCCGATGAAGTCGATGGAGAGGAATGAGGAACATTCGATGACGTAGAGTCAGCTTTATCTGGGCGACTTTTATCAAGAACTTTTTCTCTCCAGACGATTGTGCTCCTTGCTCCTTTCCCCCCTTTCTCTACTGGGCTCGGGGGAGTCGCGTTCCTGCGGAAATGCCAAAAGCGATTCTTCCAAGACTTGATACTGAGAATCCCCTTTATACAATTAGCCAGCCGGGGGTGTTTCTCTGGGAGAGAGAGCAGGAATCCGGCCATAAGCTTCTTATCAGGGGTCGTGGGGGTTGGAGGTTTATTGAGTTCGTGTGGCTGTTGTGGTGGCGTCGCATTGTCTTTCTTGTGGTCGCCTGGGGCTTCGCGCCGTGTTTCTCGCGGACGTGTGAAGGCTTCGCGTCTTGCTGGCATCCCTTTCGGGGGTTGCTGCAGGTTCTTTGGTAGCGGTGTTGGCGATGGACACATGGTTCGTCGAGATCGGATTGGGGGAGGGATGCGTTATATCTATGAAGGTGGAGGTGGGGGTGAAGGCGGAGCTGGAGGCTTGTGATGAGGCGGTATTACTTAACGAAGACGAGCTTCCTGGTATTATGGCTTGGCTCGATGCATTTTGAGCGCTACTGTCCGGTGAAGCAGCGCGATTAAAAACTCTGGATCGGCGTCTTCCAACTCCCCCGATCTGGAAGGTAAAAAAAGACATCCCGTTAGAAACACACTGTCTCTTCACAGTGAAAAGGATGGGAGGATTAATTACATACCATCTGGACGTACGCAGTAAACTGCGACCTAAGATGCTTCCATCGCTTAACGGCCTCCGGATCCGTCAGGCTGTCCAGCTGGAACGCGACAGGCAAATCTTTCGTGGAGGGAGAAGGGTCCGTCTCGACTTTGATCCAGTCCCACCAGTTCGCGTAGTTGGAGAGGTATTCGCTGAATTTGACGAGGACGTCGAGTTCGGCCTTGTCGTACTTTTGGGAAAGCGGGCGTGCTGTGGCTTTGCCCGCCGGGTTGCTGCGAGGCTTTGAGCTGTTCGGTCAATTTTGACATCGTCTAGATAGTAAATGTTACGTCGTGAGTATGTACCACTATGAGCGCAGTCCAATGCGTTTTTGAGGCCAGCCGCAGCCAGCCAGCGCAAGTTAACTCACCTCAATGATCTCAACGCGGACATTGCGGAACGCCTGAAACGCGTTATTAGCGTTCTCGCGCGCCTCGCGGGCGAGGTCCATCATGCCGACGAGGTACTGCTGCAGATCGTCCTGGTCCTCGATCGGCAGCGCGCTCGCGAGGAAGAGGACTTCTTCGGTCACGGTGAAGCCGCTGTATGCGGCGGACACGCCCATTTGCACGGCGGAGACGTATTTGGCGGCTTTGGAGACGATTTCGCCGACCAGGGGTTGGATCTGTTTTTTTTTTGGAGGTTAGAGGTTGGGAGCGTTATGGGAGTGAGAGCGAGAGAACGAACGGGGATGGGGCGAGCAGCGTCCATGGTCTGAGGAGCTCTAAGGTCTGCCGGGTCGTTTCGGCCAGACCTTGGAGGTCGTAGTTGTGCGGCGTCGAGAGAATGATGTTCGTTGTAGACATTTCGTTCTATAGGACAGTTGGTGTACTCGAGTAGACGAAAGACGGAGACGGCGCCAGCGTTGGAATGGCAGCGTAAAACGGAGGGTTGATGTATCGTCTGAAGCGAGGCTCTGGAGGTGGGAGTGCTGTAGCCACGTGGGAGGTACTGCGACTGTCAACATGTTGTGAGGTTCGTTCTGCATTTGGATAGGCTATGGAGCTGGAGGGTGAGAGGTGAGCGTCCTCGAGGTATGTGCGTAGATGATAGATGTGCCGGTGTAATTTCGGGCGACCGGGGTTGATAATCGATGATCATGGTTTGGACTTTGAAAGCAAGTAACCGTTGATTGTAAGAGGCATAATGCAATTCCTCTTGAGATTAGAGTGCAGTTCTGCTTGTTATACCGCTCGATTTGCAATTCAAGAGTCTCTGATTAAGAGATGATTTGATGACAGGCCACGAGGTAAATGCAGTGCATATAGCTCAAGCATAGCTCTCCGATCAGTCAAGTTTTTCTTTCCTTTCGAAAGCAGTGTTTTCATGGTGATAGAATTTCACAAAAATTTGAGCCTGAGCAGTCGAACAAATTCAAGCATCGAAATCAGTCGGAGTAGAAAGACGCTCAGGCCAGAGTTCACCCAGTATGTAGGCCCGGGGAAACAAATCACATTGCCAAAGTTATTAAAGCAAGCAGCATTAACCTCAAGAATAGTTCATTTTCAGCGGTAGCCATGGAAAAGAAAGAAGCAAGGCGAAGGTAGAATTCGGGAGAGAGGTTGGAATTTGGAAAGCAACAGACTCCTCCTCCGAAGTATTTGGCGCCGCTTGATCTTCACGTGCAAGCCAAACACGCACACATTTAGGGCGACGCGTCTCGTCCTCGCTCGACAGGGATATCCCAATTACTCGGTAATCTCACTCTTCACTTCCGCTTTCCTCTCCTCTTTCGTATCTCTCCTGTTCTCTGATCTGTGCTCCTCTTTCACTCTTCTATTGATCCTCTTCTCTTGAACCTTTCCTCTGGAATCCTCGGGAATTCCAACTCGCTATTGACTTCGGAACTGTTTGGAACTGTCTGGAATCATGGCGCAGCCCACACCACCGAAGCTTGTGCTGGACGACTTCATCGCGGGAGCGCTCGCACACACCCCGGCAGAGCTGCACCCGTTCTTCGAGTCCTTCAAAACGCTATACACCCGCAAGTACGTGCGCTTTCTCTACCTTATCCCCCGTTCCCCGTCCTCCGTTCTCTCTTTTCTGGATTATGTCCTGAATTCTCGATTCTCGAGTGGATGACTGATGTCCGATGTATCGCCGTATAGACTGTGGCATCAGCTCACATCGAAGCTGTTCGAGTTCTTCGACCACCCGCTGTCGCAGGGCTTCAGGGAGCGCGTGTTCGAGCTGTTCGTAAGGGACTTTGAGGGCAAGATCAACCAGCTGCGCCTCGCGGAGATGGGCGTCAAAGTCGCTCGGGCCATCGAACGTGAGCATCACATCGCATTGCACCAATACTCAATACCGCATACCCATGCGATGATAACTGATGTCTTCATCTAATGTTGTTTGTTTAGAGCCCAAAAACGCTACGTTCCTGAGCTCGCTCCTCGCGCGGATCGACGGCGCCACGGCGCCCGAGGCGCACGTCATCCTGCTCACGGCGATCGCGCAGGTGAAGCTGCTGTTCAACGACCAGCAGGCGGCGAAGAAGGACATCGACGCGGCGGGCGCGCTCATGGAGGCGCTGGACAGCGTCGAGAACGGCGTGAATGCGGCGTATTATAGGGTCGCGGCGGATTATTGGAAGGTGTGTGTGCGCTGTGCTATGGGCTCTGTTTCTCTTTGATGAAGGGCCGGATGAGTGGCTGATGACTGATTGGGGATTGGATTTGGATTGTAGACGAAAAAGACTATGCGGCGTTTTACAAGAACTCGCTGCTTTACCTTGCGTGTGTGGATCTGGAGAAGGATATGTCGGCCGACGAGCGGAGGGAGAGGGCGCATCATCTGAGCTTGGCGGCGTTGCTTGCGGATACGATTCATAATTTCGGAGAGTTGGTGCGTTTGTCTCTCTTCTTGCTTACTTGTGTTTTTGTGTTTTTGCGTTTTTCGCGCATACACGCATACATCCACAAGGGAAATTAGGTTACTGACTTCTTTTTGTTCTTTGTTTGGTTGGTTAGCTGCAGCACCCGATTTTGGATGCGCTAGAGGGCTCGAAACACGCGTGGCTCAGGAAATTGCTGTATACATTCAACGAGGGCAGCATCGGCAAGTACGAAGCGCTCGTCCCGCTTTTCAGCAGCGAGGTGGGGCTCTCCTCATCCATCATCCATTATCATTACTCTCATAATAATGATCGCTTTTTTTTTCTTTTTACAAAAAAAGGCCGACCTGAAAGAGAACGAACGCTTCCTCCGACAGAAGATCTGTCTGATGGCGCTGATCGAGTCTGCGTTCAGGAGGCAGGGCAATAATCGGACGATGTCGTTCCAGACGATTGCGGAGGAGACGCATTTGGACATTGAGGCGGTGGAGTTTTTAGTCATGAAGGCGTTGAGGTGCGTTTTTTCACTCCTCTTCTTACATGACTCGGAGCGCCAATACACTTTTTGCGACGAACAGCTTGAAACTCATCAAAGGATCCATCGACGAAGTGGACCAGAAGGTGCTCGTCACCTGGGTGCAGCCGCGCGTGCTGTCGCGGGAGCAGATTGGGGGACTTGCGAATAGGATTGGGGAGTGGGTCGATAGGCTGAATAATGTCGAGGGGCGGATTGCGCCGGAGGTGCTTGGGCAGGCGGCGTAATTAGTAGATTGTAATTACAATTTTTTTCTTCTTTTGTTTTTTGCGTGCAGCGGGTAGTGAGCAGTGAGGCGACGTGCGTGTACATAATGTATTGTTTTATTCTTCTTTGGCAAGTTGCGGTTCGATGGAGAAGACTGCTGCTCGTCCAGGGGTTAACGAGATCTGGGCTCGCCTGTGATACAAACTAGATGCTTCCGTTTCTCTGATTCAGAATGCTCATGTCCACGAGAACATGAGAATATTCGGTGAACAGGTGAAGACTCGCACTGGATGTCCATTCGGTTGCGAATGTGCTGATTCGGGATCGCACGACTCGTCGTTGTTTTCCTGAAATGCCTCCTTTGCCCGTACCACGCCCTTGCAAATAGCCGATAACCTCCGTCCTACGCATGTTTGTGGGAGTACATGTCCCCTATTTTTGCAGCTGACAGAACAGAATAGGCAGTTAGAGGGACTTTGGGTTGTACTTTGTATTCTGTGATTCTGTGCTACCAGACATTAGAACAGAGCTAAGTTAAAGTTGTTGAGGTACTCATGATCAAAGCTTAGACTGATGGAGATTACTGTTACTGTCGCGTGGTCGCCGAGTAAGGAAGGGAGTTCTCTCCTTCTCAGACGACTACCACTACAACGTGCCTACCCTCAATCGCTCCCTCGGTCCTCTGTTGATTCCCAACATACACAGCTGCGGCGCGAACGTGGACGCAGACACACACGCAGACACACTCGGCTATTTCAAGCACAAGCACAACAATCTGAATCAGCACTTGCCAGGGCCAGGAAGAACAGAAATACACACATACGCACCGCCCGCACACGCAAGGAGGCAAGCCTGGCCTCAGCAACGAGGCGGCCCCTGCTTCAACTTGTTTGGGTCACTGGGGGTCTCTGTTTTTTTTTTCTTTTTTCCGCTTTCTGTTTCTTCATTCCTATCAGAAACATCCCCTTCTTCTTCCGTTTTCATTCATTCGTTCATACGCTTTTCATATCGGATCTTGGTCTTGTTCTTGGTCTCCATTCATTCACTGGACACCAGACCACCAGACCACACCAGACTAGAGCGAGCATAGCGCCGTTTGTCTTTTTCAGGGACACTATTCGTCATCCCGCCGTGCAGGCTCGTCAGTTTGTTTGAGCTATGGCGACGGGTTATAATCCACCAAGCACGGCGGCGGCAGCGGTGAGACCGCAGTCGGGTGCCAGTGCGAATTCAAGTTCGGGGGCGGGGGCGGGGGCGAGCCCGGGGCTGCCGTCGTCGTCGACGTTCTCGTTCAAGGCGCCGTTCCCCGTGTCCCCTGCGTCCGCGGCCCATGCGACGGCGCTGAAGCACCGCCGGGTGTCGCTGGCGTCCCCTTCGTCGCCCCGGATCGTGAAGCCGTGGAGTTTTAGGGACGAGATGGGCTTGCAGCTACAGGCTTCGGAGGATGCGACGACGGCGGCAGCAGCAACAGCAACAACAACAGTAACAACAACGACTTCAACTTCAGCTTTGACAACGTCTTCGACCTCCCCTTCGACAACAACAACAACAGAACCACCGACGACGCCCCCAGTCGACACGCGCCCGGAGAAGAAGGGCAAGATGCGCAAAATCGACACCTCGCAGAACAGCGACGACTCCGCCACAGCCGCTGCAGCCGCAGCCCCGCATGCGCACGGCCCGCTCTCAGCGGAGAAGAAGCCCCGCAAGAAGTGGTCGTCGGAGGAGACGCAGATGCTCGTCGACGGGTGCAATAAGGTGGGGCTCATATGATGTGTGTGGTTGTGGCCAATGCTAATGCTAATGTTATTGTATTGAATGTGCAGCATGGCGTCGGCAACTGGAAGACTATCTTGCAGGACCCGGAGTTTACGTTCCTTGATCGCTCAGCGGTCGATCTCAAAGACAGGCACGCATTTATTTATTCCTAAAGCTAGCACTCTCCCCTAACTAGTCCTACTCCCTGCATCCTTCCTACATCCAACCACAACTCCACAGATTCCGCACCTACTTCCCGGACGCCTACAAAAAGCACTACCCGAACGCGCGCACACACCTCTCCTCCAAGATCCGCTCGACCTTCGCCGACGGCACCTCGCTCTTCGAGAAGACGCGCTCCAAGCGGCGGCGCCCCTTCACCGAGGCCGAGGACCGCGCGCTGCGCGCCGGGTACGAGCGCCACGGCACGACGTGGGCGACGATCGTCAAGGACCCCGTGTTCCAGGAGCAGGGAAGAAGGAGCACGGACCTGCGCGACCGCTTCCGCAATGCATTCCCGGGGCTGTATCAGGCGGCGGGGTACAAGCCACGCGCGGCGGCGGTGGGCAAGGGAAGGGGGTGAAGGGTGGTGCGGGTGCGGAGGGTGGCGTGCTGGGGCTGGGGGCAGACGGCGGCGGCGGCGGGGACGACGACGGTGCCGATGGTGATGATGCGCGCGGCGGACGACCAGCTGCCGGGCGCGATGTCGCTCTCCACAGCAGGGCCCGTGCGGAGCCGGCGGCGCGCGCACACGACGAGCCAGGGCCTCCTGCGCGGCGGGACGAAGAGCGTGCCGCAAAGCACCGCGTGCTCGGAGGACGAGGAGAGCGAGAGCGCCGCCGAGGCGGAGGAGGACGAGGAGGCGGCGGGGGCGGCGGGGGTGGGAGTCCGACGACGACGAGGAGGGTGAAAAGGGAGATGGTGTTCAAGATGCCGCGCGCGCCGGTGCCGGTGTTTGTGGACGGCAACCATGATTTTAGGGCGGGGTCAAGGAGGCCGGGGAAGGGCGCCGCGGGGTCGTCGGTTAGTGCGCCTGTGCTGTCTTCGTCGGCGTCGGCGTCGTCGACATCGACGACTGCACCTGCGGCATCAGCACCGCTAGTAGCGCGAGAGAACAATAACAGCAACTACTTCGACGACGACGACGAGATGGAGCTCGGCCTCGATTTCGAGCCCGAAATGGACATGGAGCTGGAGATGGAGCTCGCGCTCGTCTCCGCGCTCGACACCGCGGACCCGCTCAACATCCCGGACTTCCTGCCGAACCACACGCACGCGGACATGGAGACCGAGACGCAGGCCCAGGCCCAGGCTCAGCAGGCGCAGACGCCGCCGTGGTCGTCCTCCGGGCTCAACACGCCCACGCACTCGTCGACCGCCGCGTGGTCGACGGCAGCGGCGTCGCCGACGTCGAGCCATGTGTCGGACTTTTTACATGGGGGGCGGCGGCGGCGGGGGCAACGGGGGCGCGAGCAACAGCGCGTCCAGCGCGTCGTCGCCGTTCATCCACCGCCGGAACGATATCTCGACGTTGGGGAACAACATGGGCATGATCGGGAAGAGCGCGTGGGGCACGCACGACTGGTTCTCCCCGAACCCGCGGCTCGACACCAGCGGCGGCGGCACCAGCGGCAGCACCTCGTCGTCAGGGTACCTCGACGCGCACGGCGGCGGCGGCGGCAGCTTCTCGCCCGCGTCGCCCTTCTCGTTCCACCCGCACCTGAACCACGGCGTGCTCGACCGGTACGACCTGTTCCCGCCGCCGTACATGCCCGAGGGCGCGAGCGGCTCGTCGGAGGCGGGGCACGCGCACGCGCACGGGGACGCGGGGCACACGGCGTTTTCGGACGAGTTTGGGTTTGGGTTTGGGTTTGGGAGCGGGGGCGGCGCGGGGGCGGGCGGAGGGGCGGGGGGAAGGGTACCACTCGCAGATCGCGGGCGACCTCATCTCGGGCGGCGCGCGCATGAACTCGTTCGCGGCGTCGTTCCTCCCGCTGTCGTCGCTGTCCAGCGTCTATGGAGGTGGAGGCGGCCGTGGTGGTGGTGCAGGAGGTGCAGGAGGAGGGAGGCGGTGGAGGAGGCCCGAATGGCGAGATCCTGGGCTTGGGCTTGGAGGGCATCCCGGAGAACGAGGGTGTGCACCCGATGCAGCTGCATGGGCATGGGCATGCGGGGGCGATCGATGAGCTGGGGCTGACGGGCATCTCGTTGAATGATAGGGTGGATTCGAGCTCGGGCGCGTCGACTGCTTCGGGGAATGGGAACGATGCGATGGACGACGGGACGCGGGATGGAGGCGGTGGAGGAGGCGATGGTAATGGCAATGATGATGATATGATGGTTATGGCCTTTGGAATTACGCACTCGCCGCAGAAAACGCACCATCAACATCAACAGCAGCGTCAACAGCAGCAGCAGCAGCAAGAGGAGGAGGAGGAAGGCTCCGCGGACCTGGATCTGGACCTGGACCTGGACTCGTCGCTCAACTCGGACTCGTTCGGGCTGGACGACCTGGTGGATATGAACGAGCTGCATGCGACGCCGCCTGCGACACCAGTGCTGACGCAGCCGCGCCCGCTCCGGCGCGCGTCTGGGCCGATGATGATGATGCATCACAGTTTCGACCACAGCCCGAGTTGGGGGTCGAGTATAGGTGGCGGTGGTGCGGGTCCTGGAGGAGGAGGCGGGGGCGGGGGCGGGGGCGGGCATCATGCGCGGTCTATCTCCGTCCCGCCGTCGGAGGCGCGGAATGAGGTGTTTCCGAGCGGCGGGATCCCGATGTCGATGGACGATGTGGGCCTGCATAGCATGCACGCGCATGGGCTGGACTGGCAGCAGCAGCAGGCGGCGACGCTGCATTCGTTCTTCAACCCGCATCTCTCGTCGCCTGTTAGTGGGAATGGGAATGGGAATGGGAATGGCAACGGCCATGCGCTGGAGCATGCGCTGGGTGGACATCGTAGTAGGCATAATAAGGCGTCGGAGACGATGAGGCTGAGTAATAGCACGGGCTCGCTGCACCCGCCTATGTCGCCGATTTTGCGCCATCAGCCTCAGCAGAGTAACAGCGCCCAGCAGCAGCAGCAACAACAACAACAACAGCAGCAGCATCAGCATCAGCATCAGCAGAGTTCTGGCTCGGTGTATCCCAGTAACCTCCTCCTCTCGCCAACGTCGCCCTCCACGCTCCCGCCGTCGTCGTCCGACCCTTCTTCCTCCTCTTCCTCCGACCCCCATGGCCATGGCCACGGCATCGGCATGGGCCACATGAACGAGCACAACGACATGAGCGAGCACACTCTGAACAGCGACCTCTGGCGGAACGTGTTCCCCTCCTCCGGCGACTCGTATAACCTGTCCTTCCTGGACCTGCACACGTACTACGTGCATGGGCCCGGGCACCATGGGCACGGGGCGCTGAATCACCACCATCATAACCACCACCACCATCCGCATTTCCAGCATGGTGGGTTGGGCGGCGGGCTGGATGTGACGCTGGAGGACTATTCGGAGGCGAGGCAGGGCTTGGCGCTGGATCTGGCGCAGTCAGCTGTGTCGTCGTCGTCCTCGTTGTTGGGTGGCGGTGGCGGTGGCGGCTTTGGAAGTTGGGGTGGGAATGCGAGTGGAAGTGGTAATATGAGTCTGGGGTTGTCGTTGAGGGGGTTCAACCCGTCGCCTGTGGGCACGATCCGACAGCGGACGTCGGGGGCGGGGTCAGGCGCTGGGAGGGAAAAGACACCGATTCCTGAAAGGTTCGTGGCGCCATCGCAGACGGTGTCTACTGTGAATGGGGAGCTCAGTGCGCTTGGGGTCGTTGGCGTTGGCGTTGATGATCATGGTCATGATGGCGATGATGGTGCGGCTGTCCTGCGCAAAGGGGTGGGGGTCTAGTAAGGATGGCACAACGACGACGACGACGCGGACTCGGAAACCGCCCCAGACGAGGTCGGGAAATGGGGCGCTTGGGAGGTCGATGAGCCATCATAGGGGCCAGAGCCAGAGCGCTGTGTGCCCGCAGGATTTGATGTTGCGCAATGATAATAAGAGGAAGAGGGCGAGCTGGGATGGGGTGTGGCTTAGCTCGGCCTGAAGGTGGAAAACGCTTCCATTCTATGTCTTTCTTTCTATTTCTTTTTCTACTTTTACTTCTACTTTTTTAGTTCTCTTTATGTTTTTTTTTCTGATTCTGATTTCTGTTACTCGGATTTTCTTTCCCTCGCTCTCTCTTCTCTTCTCTTTTCCAGATCTGGTTACGTGCCAAGTTATGTTTTTTCCCTCGTCCCTTTTCATTACACACCTAGCTATTCTTTTAATACCCTTGTTCTCGCCTTAAATTAAACTCTATCTCATCACGTCACACCCTGTTATCTCTCTTCCTCTCTTCACTTCTTTATCCGTTCTCCTTTTTTCTTTCACTCACCGGTTCTCATGCTTCTTCCCAGCACTATCGTCGACCACTACCCTGAATTATTGTCTTCTCTCTGCCTTACATATTCGGATTGTCTCGTTTCTATACTCGTCGTTTATCGAATGTCTTCCCTCAAGCTTACCGCTATCCTACTTTTCACTTTTCATTGCCTGATCGTTTTGTCCAATTTCTACTCCAATACATGCATTAGGGACGTTCAAAGCTCGCAGACGCAGCCCGCAGTGCGCAGAAGCCTCAGCTCATATAACATAAATTTGAATGTTCGCGTCGTGACCTTTTGTAACAAACTGTCTTTCTCGTTTACGACACCACTTGAAAGCTACTCCCAAACATGAAGCATGTTGATAAACTGGTGATGGGCAGGATCCTGCGAGAGTTCCCAAACTGTCAATGTCAGATAAGAACGCCATCCACCTCATATCAGTCAGGCGTTGGACAATAAACTTGTCCGTGAATACGCCGCTCAGAACACTTAACCATGGGCCACCTCCACCGACTAAGAACGTTGGGGGCAGCATTTCTCGCGGATGGCTTCTCTCTATGCGGAGATTAAGACAAGGTACTGAGAAGGACGTGGTTGCAACTCCAAAAGCATCTCATGCTGAGACCCACTTGAGTAGTCGGGTCACTGTCGCCTTTGCCGAGTTCTTGCTTCAGCTTAAGAATCAAGGGCGCAATATGAGCGTCGTCTATCTGCAGTGTGATAATGCGATCAGACTTGGTCCCATCAAGGTTTGGCTCTTCATGAACTTCGGCCTGCAGAATATGGCCAGGCACTTACATAGTCCTGCAATGTCTCTGTTGTGCCAATCCTCCATCTGAGCAACGTCCGATGCAAAGTACGTGAACTCTTGGACAAGTTTGAGACCATCGATCGTTGGCTGAACATACAGTTTGTTGATGAAATGAATAAATTCATCGAATATTGGGTGAAATATCTGTATGAGGGGATCGACTGTAGAAATGAGTCCCATTGGAGACCTTTGGCTATCATATATAGCCTGGACGTCGTCGCCTTGGATTCCAAGATATCTAATCGGTTTGGCTCCTGTGCAGGTGCCATTCCTCAAGTTAGCACAGTCTTGTTATAACCTAATAGCTGGTATGAGGGACGCTCAAGCATAATGGGTTGGACATATGTTTAAACTCTCTCAGTTTTGGGACTACATCAATGTCGCTCTGCCTGACCACTGATCCTTCATCTGGAATCGTGACAACTAAATGAACAAGTTCGTCATTGCCCAATTTGACCATGCGGGAGAAGGGCCTAGGAAGAGGAACCTGTGTAAAGTGGGTTTTGAAATTGTCTACGGATGTTTTCCATTCATCTTCTAATGCAATATCTACTGTGAGCGGTTTTGGGGCTATTACTCTACAACGGTTCAGAAACAACACACGACATATGGAAAGAAGGGCGAGGAGGCTTACATGGGCGTGGAAAAGCTGATATAGTAAACTATGGCCCGAGTCCCGAAACATAAATAAACATGCTTTTCTCTCCAACCCTAGTGTTGTGGGAAATAGGCGCGCGAAATTGCACCTGCAAATTAGCTGCTAATTTGCCAGTCCGGGCAGGATGATAAATTTGAGGTGCAAAATAGGGAAAATTAGCCTAGTGGGTAGGGGTACGGAACTGTCGAATACTGAGCTCAATGCCCATGCATACTTTGAATGAAATAAGCCAATTATATATTAATAGACCCTATTGGACTTAAAAAAGACACAGACAGCTTTAGGAGCATATCACGCAAAATCAATACATAATTTATTTACACATTTGGAATTTCATTAGCCTGGGCCCCTCAGCTGCAAATTAACCCTATTTTACAGAGCAAATTTCGGCCTCCGGCAAGCGCTAGCAAAATTTCCCGGTGAAGCAGGTCCGGGGAATATTTCTCGCAACACTACAACCACCCTAATCTCCACACCAACGAATCGCGATGTTAACCACATTCGCTTGTTACTTTCCTGCTGAAAACCCTCTTTTCATCCCCATTAACATACATTGCGATGATTTTGTGCAGGAACTATCGAAGGAGATCATAGTAGATCTCCACTCACGCGGTCGGACAGATGTTAAAATTGATGACCTCCGTCTTTTCAAGGTAAACTTGTTCTCTCTCTGGTAATCACCCGATTAACCCGCAGCAGGCGGATGTTCCCTTCGAACCCGAAGATACACTGCAGTCGCGTAGCCTTCAGTGGCTTCACAACCGACCAGCCGATAGTCGGCTCGGTGAAATGAAAACCCTTTCAGATGTCTTTTCCCAACGGCCCTCACGAAGAGGGCCAGGTAGATATTATCGTTGCTGATGCGGAAGGTATACTCTATCCAATCTTTCAATTCTGTCTTGCTGATTTCGTGTCAGTTCTAACCCACCTGCTCCCTCCACACCAACGAATCGCGATGTCAACCACAACCAGATTCACTTGTTACTTTCCTGCCGAAAACCCTCTTTTCATTCCCATTAAAATACATCGCGATGAATTTGTCATAGAACTATCGAATGCGATTTTAGGAGCACTCCACTCACGCGGTCGGACAGATGTTAAAATTGATGACCTCCGCCTTTTCAAGGTAAACTTATTCTCTCTCCGGTAACCACCCGATTAACCTGCAGCAGGCGGATGTTCCCTCGATCCCAAAGAGACCCGGCAGCTGCGAAGTCTTCAGTGGCTTCACAACCAACCAGCCGATAGTCAGCTCGATGAAGCGAAAACCCTTTCAGATATCTTTCCCAACGGCCCTCACGGAAAGGACAGGCTAGATATTATCGTTGCTGATGCGGAAGGTATGGCCTATCCAATCTTTCAATTCTGTCTTGCTGATTTCATGTCAGTTCTGGAAATAATTAAAGGTCTGGATGATCCATATAACGTGTATAACAGCCACATCAGGAAAGGTGCGCATTGTGTGGAGATCTTCTAGGATCATACCTTTCTCATTTATGTCCCAGCTCTTCACAAGAGTCTAGATCGCTTGTCTCTTTCTTCTTTGCCATCGGATGTAATATCTTCTTCCCACAAACTGGCTGAGATATTAGACCCCAAGTCCTCCGACTATCCTAAAATTCACCTGGGTCGGCCTGGCGGAGCCCCCGCCGTGATTTTCAACCCGGCCCTCGCCATCTTGCAGCAAGATCTCGACGATCTTCAGCAGGTCCTAGTCGACCGTGCAGATGTCGAGCGTGCTTTCAAGTACATCCAATGTGCGGTCAGATTTTACAAGGATGAGGCCAGCCGTCAGAATGAGATCAAAATGCTAGTCGATAATATGATCGGTGAGGCAGGCAATTGGAAACCAACTGGTAATGCTAGCTGGGGAAAGATCCTGTTTCTAATCTTCTTGGAGCTGAAGGACACGTGGGGCCTTGGTGGGGATGCTACTTGTCAAGCTGTTATTGATTATAGCAAAATAATTTCCCGAGATGAGGTTCTACGTCATTCAATTCACTGTTTTGAATCCCGTAACTTAACTTGTTTGAATTTTACAGTACAAGAAATTCAGGCTTCACTGTAATTTCCCTGCTGTCCTCATTGGTGTCACTGCGAATCGCCTCGAAATCTCCGTCGCAGTTTGTGTAGGACCGGTCTACGTGACCAAGTTACTCACCCTCGAACTTACCTTGGGGTTTCATGCCTCCGAGAGCAGTATCCGCCTGGCCCGTGTCTTTAAGGCCTTGTCACGGTGTCGGGAGAATCTCAAAGATTATTACGACGGAGTCATCAAATTGGAGCCTCCCAAGCTCTCTTGTTTGTATCCGAGTCCGACAGCCATCGATTCTTCACAGAAACTGCCCAAACTTACCTACCGGCAGCTCCTAACGAGAGATGGTCAACCTACCTCAGCTCTTGACCTGGGGAATGTATGCACAGCCATGTACATCGCTAGCCTCGCCCTTGGCGACGGTACTAGTAAGGAGGTTATCGTCAAATTTACCGCGCGTTACAACGAAGCAGCGCATCGCATCCTTGCAGAAGCTGGATTTGCTCCGACACTACATTTCTGTGGGCGGGTCGTTGGCGATCTATATATGATCGTTATGGACCGTGTGGCCTGGAAGTCGATTTGGCAGCTCAAAGTGTACAAGACCCCCGTTCCTGCGATCGTCGCAAAGCAGGTCGAGCAGGCAATAAATCTGCTTCACAAGGAAGATATCGTCTTTGGGGACTTACGGACCAACAACATTCTTTACGTCGCATCTGAGAGTAAGGCGGTTATTGTTGACTTTGATTGGGCCGGCACGGATAAAAAAGCAGATATCCGGTCACGCTCAATCCTAGCAGTGTCTGGGCAGAGGATGTTATACCTTACGGTCTTATGCACAAAAACCATGATTTATGGCAATTGGAGCAACTGAAGGCGGTTTGCGAATCAAATGATTAGCTGACTGTTTCGCCCTCGTTTCTTGTACCGACTGATTTGATGTCCACCATTTTGTAGAAAAACAATGTTTAGGAGACCCAATTGGACAAGATAAATTTGACGTTGGGAGCTTTCCTGGAGGGATAAGCTCGCTGAGAAGAATAACCAACTCCAAGTACCGCTCCCTGGGGCTACATGAGTTTCCTTAGGCTGTTCTCTATATTATTTTATCGATGACATGACGGAAGGCTGATCATCATACTCCACGCGGTACGTACATTTGTACAGTCTACAGTAACATTGTATCTAGCACTGGACGTCTCACAAACGGCTTTTTAATTCCGACATCTTCGTTTCTTCAATGTTATACACGTTTGATCCATTATTTACGTAGTCGTCCTATGTATCATCATGCTTTTCTCATGTCGAATTATGAGTATGTTCTCAAATCTGTTAGGTCTAATGGTACCACGCTCTTATCAGGATTAAACATGAAAGTTTGGCTGATGTATGCCTCGACCTTCGACGTCTATTTCCTACATGGAGGCTTTCCCTCTAGGTTCGTAAGGCAGCAATAGCGCTAGTCCTCCCGCGAAGATGATGAGTGCTCCTGAGATGTATACAGGGACGGATGTCGTTATATCAGCGTAGAGTGCGATGATGGGTGCCTAGTAAGACATGCATCGTTAATTAAGTAGTATGCAATACGGCAGGGGATTTGGGAAGGAAAAGAAGAAGGATGGAAGGACTTACGATGAGCCCGAAAACGCGGGTCGCAGCTGCTGTCAGCCCATTGCCTGTCCCTCTATCTTTGGCGGGGAAGATCTCCGGAGAGATAGCGTATAGGATGCCGTACATGACCTATTCAAAGTTATCAGTATCAGGTATAGGTTCACGTTAAGTTTAGATCTCGTTTCGTTTTTAGGTTTAGGGTTGTTTTTAGATTTAATGTTTTGGCGATTGGGTGTAGATTCGAGAGAAGCTGGACACTTACGTTGCTGAAGAAAGAATATCCGCAGTTCCACCCCAGGAGGGCGTTTGAGGTCCGCGCGGTGGTGGTCGCGAATAGGAATGCGCCTGTGAGGGCTGTGGATTTTTATAGGGTGAGATAATGAGCGAAGGATGAGGGTGGATTCAGAAGGGGCGAGTGAATGTGAAGCAGTCAAAGGATGAGTGTCGATTAGAGGAGAGCTGATAGTAAAGATTTGGGGGACCCATGCGTACCTGCAGATGTAGCGAGCGCGCCTCGTCGTCCGAGTTGGGGGATCTCGACTAGCCATGTTGCGAAGAATGCGGCGGGTATCCCTACGACGCTGAGGATAAAAGTCTGTGTGTATGAGATGGTTTGGAAAAGTCAGTGTATGGTTATGCTTAGAGAGGGAAATTGCGAGGGGATGAAAGAGTGGTTGGGTTACTTACATTGCGGTATGTGATGTTGAGAGACGCGTCGTCGAAGTGTGCGCCTTTGCTGTTCAATCTTTTGGGAGGTTTGGTTTAGTGTGATATTTATGGGATACGAGAAAGAAAGATTTACAGGAATGATAGGAAGTTGTTGTACAGCGTGGAAGCGAGGCCGATTATGCCTATATTTTCATTATTGATACCATTTGGTTAGATCTGAACCGGGAATGTATTGGATCTACGCACCCCACACTGATATCAGAAGAGAAGTAGAATACGCGATTTTCCTTGTGCGGAATAGCGATTTGACATGATCCAACGTGAAGTCCGACGTGCGGGTCAAAGACCACACTTTTCCTCCTCCTCCCCCTCCACTAGTGCTCTTTTCATTTTTCTCGTCAGAATAAGCACCGATAGATGTAAGCTGTTCAATGGTCAACGAGGACGTGGTGCGATTATACGCCGCGATGCGGTGGATGATGGACACCGCCTCTGCGTCGCGGCCTTTGCCTATTAGATAGCGCGGGCTCTCGGCGAGGTCGAAGAGGAAGAATCGGGCGCCCCAAAGGAGGAGGGTTATCCCGCCGAGGAGGAAGAGAAGGTAGCGCCAGCCCATGTTGTCGGAGCGTGCGCAGGGCTGGGGGGGAGGAGGGGGGAGGCGACGGGGCAGGAGAAGTTGGCGATTAGGGGCCAGGCGAGCTGTGTGGGCAGGTAGGCGTGCGTTAGTTAGTCTTTGCTGTGATTAAATATCGGGGAAGGGAAAGAGACGGAAGAGCAGGACGTACGAGGTTGACTAGGAGCTGGCCGAGGCACCAGAATATGGACATGAATGTGAGGAGGTATTGGCGGGAGGCTGGGACGAAATCTAGATAGAGTATTTGATTGGTTAGAGACTTGGAATTGCAAAAATAAAGTCTTGGAGTATTAATATCGCATTGGTTGCTGACCTAGGAAGACTGCTGAATCTATGGGAAGGTTTCCTAGAAAGATAGGTTCATATTAGTACAGTATTTGGGATCGCAGTTTGCGTCGTGTGCATGAGGATTTGCCAGGTTAAATTTTGCTACTTACCTCCAACGCCGACGCCCATGACGGCGAGCAAAGATGCTAACGTGATAAAATTCGACGACCCTCCAGCGGCGAGACCGAATACCCCAGCGAGGAATAACGTGATGTTAAAGCACCATCTGTAAGTAATTGCATAGCATACGATCCGGATAAGTACGTAGTATGCAGTACGTGGAGAAGACAGAAACAAAGACGTGGACGTGTAATGGATTTAAAGTTTAAGTCTGGAGTGAACGACGCACCGTCTTCCCCAGATATCGCAACCCAGGCCCCAGAACACGGCCCCGACCAGAAGGCCTGCGTTCGCCGCGAGACTGAGGAATGGGGGTGTGAATCCGAACTCGTCGACGACTGGGGTGAGGATGAGCCCTGTTATCAGCTGGTTGTTTTATCGGGGTATGTTTTAAATTTAGAATGGTAGATAGAACGTGTGAGTCTTGACTCTCGAGATGGATGGGTTTGGACGTACGGGCCATACGCTATCTCTGCATGATTGAATTTATTATTTGTGTCAGTGAATTTTGGAGATTGGGTTTGAAGAAGGATAATGATGCTTACGCGAACCACCCAAAGCCTGATACGAGGAAGAGCATGTACTGCAACGGTGAATCGACATGTCGGAAGATTGATTAGCTTTCCATCCGGTCTTCATGCTTCATGCATTATGAAGCATTTGAACTCTTGAACGCAACGCACCTGGTACTTCCCCATCCCTATCTCTTCGATCGCACGGTTGAGGACCAACGTTTTCGCATAGTAAATTGGCTCCAATGAGCCGTCATCTTGGTAGAGATTCTCGACGGAGCTGTGGGTCGTATGGGAGGCTTTCTCTGATACATCGATAGGGGACTTTTCGTCGTGGAGATCGTCAGAGTTCTGCTGGATGGTGTCGTCGGGCATGGTCATGAAGGGCAATGTAAGTATCCTAGTTTTGAGGGGTGACCGGGACCGGGACCAGGGAGGGTGGATGAAATTTGTTACTTATATACTCCCCACAACTCCTCGTGAACGAAAATAGACACATTGAGAATTTCTGGAATCGAATCCAGTGCTTAGGCGAGGCATGGGTGGGGTCGGTCTTGGATGGATCCGGATTGGTTTATCTTGGCTCCGGATCAGGAACTTTCGCACCGTTTGTCAGTGACTGGATGAATAGAAGCATTGTCAGTTACCAATGACCAATGAGCAGCCGCTTTGTCTGGTTTTTTTGACTTGACAGGAGGGAGAATGTGTTTGTAACAAGTAAGCTCGATGCCGCGATTGCTATCTTATGTCCAAACATTGGGATTTAAAGAGGTTGGGGATAATAACATAACCTCGGAAGGTTTTTTCGCCGGAGGGTAATATAGGAGAAACGATCCGATAGGCGTTAGAGAGCAAATGATATTTTGATTTTTCATTATGTGGTAAGGAGGAAGGTCATATGCACCGATGCTGAAGCTTACGATCACACTGGATTGGACCCCATGATAGGAGTTAAAAGCAACAGAAATAAAATAGCTCGGGAAGTCAGTCGTATGCATCGATAGTTTACATGCCCAACAACCCCTCATTTTGCAACGGCGGTGGTTGCGCCTTTTTGCTCCTTCTCTCGTTTCTCTCGTCTGCGTTTGACGTCCCAGTTGTACACGCGAGCGGTGTTTACTTCCATGATCGTGAGCTGCTCTCGCAGGAATTCGAGATCTTCGATGGTGTTGTTCAGACTTGTTTGTGCTGTGTCGAGTTTGGCTTTTAGGAGGGCGATGGCGGCTGGGAGCTTGTACGATAGCATAACGTTGGCCTGGTGTTGGATGTTGGTTTTTAGATGTGATATTCGATGTGTGTTGTGGTGTAATAGACGGACGTACCCCGAGCCATAGATATACAGTGTCCGTGTCTTCGAGCTCGGCCTCAGCGTAGAGCGTGTCATTCAACTCGAACGTAGTGGTGAGAGGTTTAGCAGGACCGTCGCCTTCCTCCTCCAGATCTTCTTCGAGGTCGTCCTCATCGTCCTGAGCTTTGCTCTTGCCTTCCTAATAAGATCTTCAACATCAACAAATCCAGTGTCATTTGACGAATGAGTGTGCTTACTCTTCGTTCTTGGAGATACTCCACCATATCCAGCGTCTTCCTGATATCAGGGATTTTCTCCTCAAGGCTCGCCCGACGCTGCGTCAGACTGGAGTCCATGTATCGGTACTTGCTGAGCTTCCAGAACGAGACCATGTTTCACTGAGGTTGTCAAGTTAGAATAGGCGAGAGAAACGCGTACGCCAGGGCATCTTGGAAGCTTTTTAGTGTGGATTCGACACCGGCGTCGGGGTTGCCTATGTATTCATCGACGTCTGCCTAATATTGCAGATCTGGTTTTGAGTGACCTTGATATTAACGAGAACACAGTAGAGCGTACGATAAAAGGCGCTTTTGGGATTCCTCTGGGATTCTTCTCGTCAGAGAACACTGTTTTGGGTTTGGTAGTAGCCATAAGACTCAAGAGATTCTGGTCGGAGCCGCAAGCTACAACTGATTTAGGACGATTGATTGCGCGTGAGGGCGCACACGGCGATACCCGCGCGGAGGCTCAAAAATTAGGGTTCATCATATAAATTCTCTGCATTTTTTCTTCTGTTCAGATCCCTCAGGTCGGTATCCGTTGTTTTCTTTTCTCTCCCTTCCTCAAGCTAATACAAATAGCAGTGGATTTTTATCTAATGTCCCGGCTTATTATCAAGAATTTGCCTGTCTATGTGACGCCAGCCAGACTCCGCGAGCACTTTGAGCAGAAGGGAGGCCCAGGCGGGACCCTCACCGATGTGAAAGTCTCGTCCAAGTCGGACGGAACCTCACGGCGCTTTGGGTTTGTGGGCTTTAAGTCGGAGGACGAGGCGCAGAAGGCGCAGAGGTGGTTTGATAAGACTTTCATCGATTCGACGAGGATTACTGTCGGTGTTTCTGAGGTGTGTTTTTCTTCTATTTATCATCTATTTTTTTTTGTGTTTAACAGTTGTATTGTAGGGAGCAGCAGATGCACCACGACCGCATAAACGACAGCGTCTAGATCCCGATACCTGGCTCTCAGGTAGCAATGCTGCCTCTGCCTCCTCGCCAAAATCAAAAGATTCTTCCACTCAGACACCCGCCAAGGGTGACAAACAGCGCGAAGAATTCATGAAGATCATGGAAAGAAGAAAGGCCCCGCATGGGCGAACGAGGCCGCTCCTGCACCTGTACCTGTTGCGGTGCCAGCTGATTCGGCTGCGACAGTCCCAGCTGACGAGGACGATAGTCAAGCACAGGGGACGATATCTGATCTGGAGTGGATGCGCCAGAGAATGTCTGCTGCTGTTGATGTTGAGGAGCGGGTTTTTGAGCAGGACGAAGAGGACGGCGGTCAGCCGGAGAAGAAAACTGCGACGGTATGCATACCTCAATACTTTGTTCTGACCCTTCACGTTGACTTATATTTTTCATAGGCATCTGTCCCCATAACGGTTGACGCTTCTCAACCTGTCGACCCTACAAAAGAAACGATCCTACAGACATCCCGATTGTTCGTCCGAAATTTGGCCTTTTCATGTACGGATGAGGAGCTTGCGGCGCTGTTCAAGCCCTTTGGACAGATATCTCAGGTGAGAATTGCTTTCCTTCTTTTCTTGACTTCCCTTCTGTGTTTCGTACGAGACACGAACAAAAAGATGACATATATATAGGGACATCAGACCTTCGGGAATGCTGATCCTCTTGGAATACCGATAGTAGAAAATTTATCTGATTTTCTTCCTCATCCCTCAATGTTCTGAAATTGTATTTTCCGAATCTTTGTGCTGACTCTTTTTTCCTAGGTAAATATCTATTTCGCATCAAGCATCTTAAAGATGTATAAGATAAATAGGGACATCAGACCTTCGGGCATGTTGATCCTTTGCGGAATACCGATAGTAGAAACTTTTCTGATCTTCGTCACTTTCTTATTTGTCGGAATTTTTCTTACGCTTTGCATTCCCTCATTGTAGATTCATACCCCTCGCGATCCTACGACGAAGCAGCACAAAGGCCTGGCCTATGTCACCTTCGCTCAGCCCGCCGACGCGCTAGCCGCGTACGAAACTCTTGACAGGAAATCGTTCCAAGGCCGTCTGCTCCATATACTCGCGGCTGTTGATAGGAAGGGCGAGCCAGAGGCGGCGGAGGGTGAAGGCCACAAGAAGAGTTTGAAGGAGGAGAAGAATTCGAAGCGGAAGGCGATGGCGGGGCAGGAGTTTAATTGGAGCATGCTGTATATGAATGTACGTACTTGTCATTTTGTTAATATAATTTTTCTTGAACCAACAAAATTATTTTTGTCTGTCCCTAGAGCGATGCCGTTGCTTCTTCGATCGCAGCGCGTATGAACATCGACAAGTCGGAGATCCTGAACCCAGAAACGGGAGATAACGCAGCCGTGAAGCTCGCTCTCGCTGAGACGCACATCATCCAGGAGACGAAATCGTACCTCGAATCCCAGGGCGTGCTCTTGTCGTCGTTCAGCTCCAAAGCACGTTCAGATACCACCATCCTCGTCAAGAACATACCCTACGGGACTACCGCTGACCAAATTCGGGAGCTGTTCGAGCCTCATGGGGAACTCAGCAGGGTGCTGGTCCCGCCGGCCGGCACGATGGCGGTGGTCGACTTTGTGATCCCGGATGAGGCGAAGAAGGGGTTTAGCGCTGTTGCGTATAGGAGGCTGGGGAATTCGGTGGTGTATTTGGAGAAGGGCCCGCTGGGGATGTTCGTGGAGGGCTTTGTGCCGCCTGTGAAAGGCACTACAACAGCGGTGCCGACGGCGGCGATGCACGCGGTGCGCATCCACGAGCAAGTTGCGGACGCTCCGGGCGACGGAGCAGGCGAAGGCGAAGGCGAGCCGTCGATCCACGGCGGGTCGACATTGTACGTCAAGAATCTCGCATTCGCGACGACGCAAGAACGCCTTGCGAAAGTGTTCTCGCACCTCCCCCTCGTTCTCGTTCGCCCGGGTGCAGACGAAGCCCGATCCCAAGCGGCCCGATGGGAGTGCGCGTCTCAGCATGGGGTACGGGTTCTTGGGTTTCAAGGACGCGGAGGGTGCACGGCAGGCGATGAAGAGCGTGCAGGGGTTCGTGCTCGATGGGCATGCGTTGCATGTGTCGTTTGCTGGGCGCGGGGCGGATGAGGGCGAGGCGGGTAAGAAAAGCAAGGACGAGGCGACAGGGACGGGCAAGAGCAGAACGACGAAGATGATTGTGAAGAATGTGCCGTTTGAGGCTACGAAGAAGGATATGCGGGATTTGTTTGGGTGCGTTTTTTATTCGCCTTTTCTTTTTTTTTTGTTCCAGATGACTGATTTCCCATTAATATGATAGTGCTCATGGACATCTCAAATCCGTGCGTCTCCCAAGAAATTCGACTCTCGTTCGCGCGGTTTCGCCTTCCTCGAGTTCGTGTCACGGCATGAAGCGGAGAACGCGTATAATACCCTCCGGCATACCCATTTCCTCGGGCGGCATTTGGTGCTAGAGTGGGCAGAGGAGGCCGAGCAGGACATCGAGGTATTGCGGAAGAAGGCCGGGGTGGGGTATGGTGCGGGCAAGGCTATGCCTGGGAGGAAGAGGAAGTTGGATATGGGCAGGGATGCGGAGGAGGATGTGGATGGTTTGGAGTGATTGCACTCTTTTCTCTTTTCTTTCTTTGTGTACTTGTCCCATGATTTTTGTGTATTATTCGTGTTTTCGCCGGCATGGCTATAATTCATTTCTATGGATCTTATTGCAGATGAATGATACTTGGAGATGAGGCTTCCCAGAAATACTTTACTTATGTCCTGTAGAATACATTTTTATGCTAACTAAACTGGCTCTGTAACGGAGAATTAAGTCTACATAAAAATCCTACATACTTGTGGCGACGCATTCAGCGCACGGGATCACGAGAAAGGCTTTTCCGAGCTGAACGCCTGGACACATGGACATGCGGACAGGCTCAGTATGTTCCAGATATCTAGAAGAGTTTGAACTGGGATATCCGTTAGATGTATGGTCCTGGACGGTAAGTGCGTGGCTTCTTGAAGCGCTTGGTCGATGAATGATCTATTGAGAATCGTGACATTGTCCATGGATCAAGCTCTAGTTTTATGAGGTCACGTTGAAGTACGGGTTTGCGATATAACACGCAATGGGAGGAGAATTCGACCCACCCCGTTTGCTATGCATCCACGAAGACGCAGATGCTGGACGGCTGGTCAAGGAGCGTCTGCGATAGTTTCAATCCTCGACAGCTGGTCTCGATTCAACTTAGAAATGTTTTCGAAAGAGAAGTCTGAATTCAATTTTTGTTTCTGTACATACACGATGGATATTCAGACTGTGGTCGATAAATTATCGAATCAATGAATGACCAGATTACAAAACGATCCCGTTGTTTAATATGTTCATTAAGGGCTCGATCCAAGGTTGTCCAGGCATTAAGTTCAGAGTCTCCTCTCTGAAGGAAACAGAGTAGTTGAACATCAGATTTTCTCAATGTCGCTGACTATCACCATTATTCCACCAAGGTTTCCGTTCTCTATGCATAAGTTTCTGAAGTTGAGCAACCGGCTACGGTATTCTTCGCACTCCTCCGCGCCGAAATACTCTAGAGACTCTCGAGAGTCCAGAGGCAGCACTGCCGCGTCAACCATTGTGAAGGAATTTTGCGGCTTTGTCGCGCTCGGGTTAGACTTGACTTTGATGAGGACGATGTCACGAAGGCCCCGTGTGGGGTCGAGGGCAAGGTCGAGGGCAACGAGGCCGAACTGTGAGATTGTAGGTTTGTGCCTGTCGCAGAATGCGCGTAAAGGTTTGAATGGGTCGGCTTCGTGTGAGGCAGATTCAGGTAGCATGGCTGCAGCGGCGCTGCTGCCCGCTACTTGTTTATTCAGCCTACATGTAGCTTTGTGGTGGGGCCAAGCTTCCCTTTGGCATGTTCGATTCTGAGGATGTAGAAAGAGATGAGTCCTCTTTCGTATATGGAGACTTGGAAAGAATGAAAAGTTACACAGTACAGGGCAATCATGCAGCCCTTGCACCTGGAAAGGGAGGCACCGTCAAGTCTGGACTTTCCACAATGTAAGTTTTGACATGCAGTGTATAGTTTTCGTGCGAATTGCTTGGGTTCTGATGGCATGGTGATTGCGTAGATATAGAAGAGAATTTTCGAGAGAAAGTAGATAGTTTGTATCTGTGAACCTCTTGGGCGACCGGAAAATGTAAGGTAGAGAAAAAGTAAGAGGAAAGGGCCCACACTATTTAACAGCATGGATAATTGCACGGAACAACCGTTTTCGGGTTGGATCATGTGAACATGACTGAAAATATGTCCTCATTCTGGGATAGTGGCCCATTGTTCTTGCATTATGCGACTTCTGACCGATGTTCGCGACAATCAAGGGCCAACAGGGGCCAACTTAATGGCACCAATTGGTACACGTGATCGTGTTTTAAAGGGTAGTAGTTATCAGGTAGACCAAGTATCCAGAAGCCTGCCTTAGTCGTGAAGATAATAGCTGTACAATGAAATGCAATGACTAAAAGAGGGCGCGCAGGTGAAGCCAATAGTTGAAAAGGTCTATTGTATTATACAGATAGGAGTTTCGAAGTTGCTTCGAAGCACTTAAAACATTGTGGAAAGGTCAAGTTCATCTTTGTCGCTGTTGTAGATACGGCATACATTAAATACAGATAGTCATCTTGGTGTAAATTGGTCCTTAAGTCAACCAATGCATTAATTGACGTCCCAATTGCTCATTATTTTCATTATCGGCTCTACCCATAGTTGACCGGCACCAAGTTCAGGGTATTCTCTCTAAAATGCTTGGCAATGATCATCATCAATTCTGAAAAGATGTTGATAACGAACACCATTACTCCACCAAGGTCGCCCTTCCCCTGCGGTGTGGTCTGAAGTCACTCAACTCGCGGCGAACGCCTTCGTATTTTTTGCTCAGTCTAAGAACTCTAGAGAGTCTGGAGTCCAGCGTTAGCACTTTAGCCTCTAATACTTTGAAGTTTTTATGTGTTCCTATTGGGCGCGGGTTGGGTCTGACTTTGATGAGGAACATGTCGCTCAGGCTTCACGTAGGGCCAACTGCGAGGTCGAGGGCGACGAGACTGTATTTTGAGATGGTGACTCGATGGTATGCGCAGAAATCACGTAAAGGCTGAAGCAGATCGACTTGGTTCGAGGTGGAAAAGAGTGCCAAATCTGCCGTTGCGTTGGGCCTACAAATTGGGCCGTGGAACGGCAAAGTTGTTCTTTGGAATTCTGGTCTCTGGGGATCTAGAGAGAGAGATGAGTACTTCTATCGTATCAAGTGGGTGAAGGAATCGAGGCTTACGCAGTGGACCGATATCATGTCGCATCTACACATTAAAGTGCAACGGACGAGGTTGAAATTTCTGCAGGGGATATTATGACAAGGTTTCTTAGACATTCGTCGTCGGTAAACTTCTAGGCCTGCCGATGACATGGTAACTGTTTAATATAGAAAGTCTATGTAGAGAGGAAATTAAATTGAAGGCAACAAAGAAAGTAAAGGGGAAAGATGCACGCACGGTATACGATAATTTTATTTTAGTATTAAGCACCATCTAGAATATGTGTTCAGGTATAAAAATATAAAGTTTGAGTGTATTCCGGGGAAATGGAGCTATCGTTCAGGCATTGTTCAGCATCTCATTCACTTAGGTAACATCGTGTTCCGAAATTGGATGCCATTAATTAATTCACGTGATCGTGTCGTTCTCACGCTCTCGTTCCCGATCAAATGGCCATCAAAAATAAATGACTCTTCCTTTCATACCATCACCATATCCCCAGTTTCCAGCCTCCTTTTCTTTTCTGTAAAAAATCATACTAAACAAGCACAACCGATGAGAAATACGGTCTCCAACCATCGCCTACCTGTTCGAACATACCCAAGCAACCAGAACAATGCTTTTAGACCTAATGTCAATGTCACGCTCTTGACTAAATTGATATATGCTGCTATAGATGTATTACATGCTCGTAAGCTCAAGGGCAAACGGAAAGCGTCCGAGGACGCTGAAGATGAAAGAATCTTCAAACGCGCCAGAAGTTCGCGAAGTTCTCCAAGTTACGACCAGCACGAAATTAGCTCAGAAAGTGCCAATTCCGACTCGCAGTTGCAGGTCAAGGTCGATTATCCAACGGCCCAGCCGTACAGCCAGACGTCACCCCTGGCGGTGAAGTCATTCCTATTTTACGCCATGTTTTGAATATATGTTACGACAGCGACGAGTCACAAGGAGCTGGGCTCGCCAGACCAGATGAACTGACTCTCGGAGTTTGGAGTAGAGAAGACGATGAACTGCGCGAGGCTTTACTGGCAGTGAATGAGTTTACTCCGGGTCCCACAGGTATCGACCTGGGAGAAATCAAGTTTAGTAAGGACGACGCGCATGCCGTTTGCGTTTCTTGCGACTCTCGTTTCACTTTCGCGAATGATGACTGGTTGCTTCTCGTTCCATCTCTCGGTATCGATTCCGAATCGAACGACATCCAGTCGGATACTGCAGCGGACCTCCTCCTAGCCACTCGAATGTTGCAAAAAGCCGGCCGGGCACATTTGGACGCCAATTTGAAAATCATTCTTCAACCTCAGGATGATTCGCCATCCCAGCCTTTTTCTTTTCTTTACAGCTAGATTACAAGGCATCCATCATATATCCCGTGATAATGGACCCATTTCCTTGGAAGCATTCCACTAAAAGGGAGGTACAAGCTCTTGAAGATTCTCGAAGGCGACTCTTGACGGCGGCGTACCTCTCTGACGATGTAATATCCACGAGCCACAACAAACCCATCACGGTTTCCTCATTTTACTCGACAATGGGTCCCGCCCTCCCTTACCATCTAAAGAAGCCACTAATTTCATGCAGCCGGAGGCCCTCTCACCCACTTTACTCCTTTCCAATGCCGGAGTGTCGCTTGGCTACTGAGAGAGAGGGGATGACCGTCACTTCAGAGGGCGTCATCACGGCTCAAACGTCCTCTAGCCAGTTTTCGTTTTGGAACGAAGTCAAAGAAGGCGAGTATACCTGGTATCTCAACCGCTTAAGCGGAGAGCTATCAGATTCAGCACCTGAATTCCCAACGATATACGGTGCAATGTTGGCGGAAGAGCCGGGATTGGGCAAGACAGTAGAAACTATTGCGTTGATGCTTCTTAACCCTGCGCCGTCGGACTGGAATCCCGCCTTGACACGATGGGATCCAGTCGGTCATCTCCACATTAAAGCCATCAAGGTATGACTTGTTTCTACATATTTATTTTTTCTAACAGTTTTTGCATCTAGAGTACATTAATTGTCACCCGCCTTCATTAGCTTCCCAATGGAAGACGGAATTGGCAAACCACGCTCCTTCACTGAAGGTTCTTGTCTACGAGGGATGGACAAAGTCAAAGTCCCCATTACGAAAACGCCATGGGAACTCGAACGCTTCAAGCAGCTGGAAATCGAGTCCAAGCCCAAGAAAAGGAAGACCAAAGCGCAGAGACTAGGAAAGAAGAAAGCCATGGCTGACGATCTCGATGAGGGGCAGTTGGATCAAGATGGTCTGCTGTCAAGGAGCGACGACGGCGAGGTCCTCGATTGGTGCAATTATGTGCATCAGTTTGATGTGGTGATTACCACGTACAATGTTCTGAGGAGCGAGATACATGTTGCGCGTCCGCCGCCTGATAGGCCGAGGAGAGAAGAGGCGATTTATTACACGTCGGCGCGGCTGAGGAGCCCGTTGGTTATGGTCGAGTGGAAGCGCGTTGTCATGGACGAAGTGCAAATGGTCGGAGGTGGACAGGCTGCGTAAGCGTTCGATTTCTTTCATTTTCGGACAATGTTAATCAGATGTTGCAGCGAGATGGTTTCCCTCATTCCTCGCCTATCGTCTTTGGCTGTTTCAGGGACACCAGCTAAATCGCAGATGGCTGATCTCATCCATGTTCTCAAGTATATTTTCTGCGCCACCCTCCTTGTTTTTGCCAATGCTAAATCCACTTTTCATTAAGGTTTTTGCGTATTGATCAAATTGTGGGCAACCTGCGTCTCTGGAACAGGCTTTTGAAACCGGGCTTTGCGGACGACTTTGCAGCTTTTTTGAGGCATTATGGGATCAGGTGGGCCTTTATGCTACACTGTGATGGATAGCCTCTTATCGTATTCCTCAAGGACGATGAAGTCGAGCATCACGTCAGAACTCACGATTCCTCAGCAAACGCGTTACCTCGTAGGCATTGAACTGGGTAAAGTCGAGCAGCACGTAGGATCTCTTCCAATATGTCGCATATTGCCCTTTTTGCTGACCTTTGGTATGGTTTTAGGTGTACGATCAAGCTCTCGAGGCGGTTTTACTTCAACTAGGGCTTGATGCCAGAGGAGTTGCTGCTACGGAAGGGTGGCAGGTCAATGGGAATCTACTCCGGTCTGCTATTCGTCGATTGCGTGGTATTTGTACCCATCCTCAGGTATGCATCTCGTTGCATAGAATTTATTGTACCTGACCCAATTTTTGCTACAGGTAGGTCAGCTGTTGAAGAAAGGCGACGGTCTGTACAAGCCAGGTGCCCTCAAGACGATCGATGCGGTGCTCCATGTAAGCATTGCCGTAATTTGAGCTGCAAATGTTGCTGATATGTCGATGACAGTCGATGAGAGACCAGAACTGGAAGAATCTGATGGAAGACTGGAAAGCCAAGGTAAATTC